>QXEO01001370.1:1196607-1411244 GCA_007115705.1 Dactylis glomerata | reverse complement strand
AAGTGCCCCCGGAGCCATCTCCATCGGTCTCCATCGTCGTCTCTGCCGTCTCCATCGACCTCTCCGCCATCTCCATCAACCTTGCTGTCTCCTATTGATGAGGAGGGAGTAGTTCATCCCCGGGGCTGAGGGCTCTACCGGTAGCTATGTGGTTCACCTCTCTCTCCCATGATGTGATCTTTATGTGATCGTGAGCTTTGTATCATGTTGAACAAGTAGATGTTATTATTCAGATGTTATGTGTACTCTAGTGGTGATTGTTAAAGTAATCTATTCCTCATTTCATGGTGTAATGTTGACAGTGTGTGCACCGTGTTAGTACTTGGTCTAAGTTGCAATGATATCTATCTTGAGTTGTGATCTGATTTGGATATCTCTATGAGTGGTGTTTGTCAAGTACTTGATGAACTTTAAGGGGTGCTTCTGTAGCCACTACACAATGATTAGTGTTGTTCAATAGGAGAGTAATTCAGAGTACTATAGTGAAGAGAAGTTGTTTATTTGTTCAATCATGTTATATTGTTGGGAGTGTGTCCACTAGTGAAAGTATGATTCCTAGGCCTTGTTTCCAAGCTTTGCACACCGTTTACTTACTGTTTTGTTACATGTTTGCTCGCAGCGATTTTTATTCCAGATTGTATTCACTACTTATAATCATCACTACCGCTTGTATTTCACTATCTCTTCGCCGAACTAGTGCACCTATACATCTGACAAGTGTATTGGGTGTGTTGGGGACACAAGAGACTTTCTGTATCGTAATTGCAGGGTTGCTTGAGAGGGATAGCTTTGACCTCTTTCTCCCTGAGTTCGATAAACCTTGGGTGATCCACTTAAGGGAAACTTGCTGCTGCTCTACAAACCTCTGCACTTGGAGGCCCAACACTGTCTACAAGAACAGACGCGTGCGTAGACATCAGCGGCCTTTAGTCCCGGCCCGTGTTAACGACCGGGACTAAAGGGCGACCTTTAATCCCGGCCTTTAACACGGACCAGGACTAAAGGCCGTCGCCTACAAAATCCAGCTTCTCTTCCCCCGAGCCTGCCAGTACACCAATGGTGGTCGGAAGCTTGGATTGAGTGGAGAGGTCATGCCCGATTTTTTTATCAAAATTATCCAAGATTTTGAGTTATTTCATCTATCTAATTGGTTCAAAAGGTTAGCAACTTTACTCTCTCATCTTTAATTGCTAATTTAGCTCATATAATGCTCTAGATGTGGTGAGATTTGTGGCTATAATTTGGGAGTAATTATGGGAGTTAATTTGATTTATATAGCATTTGAGATTAAATTAATTTCTTAGTTTGCACATGTGTAGAGGTGGTGTACTTGTATGTTGACCAAAATGAGTATGAAGTAGAAATTTGTCATGCACATATATAGCTCTTTTTATGCTCAATAAAATAGAGGGATTTGTGGAGTAATTAATGTTAGAAAGTAATGTGGTAGTAATTATGAGCTTATGTGATTTACAATAATAATTTTTGAGTAGGATTTATTTGCAATAATTTTTGTAACGTTAGAGAGTAATGTGGGAGTATATATGATTTATATGCAATGTGAGTTTATTACTTGTATTAATTTGGTTTATTATATACTTATATAATAATGCAGATGAACCGGCAATGGATGTACGGTAGCCGAGTCTCAAGCGAGTTCATTAAGGGCTTGCAGGATTTTCTCCGTGTGGCTGATGCGAACAAGCGGAATGGTTTTGTTGTCTGTCCATGTAGTGCATGTAAGAATCTGAAGAATTACTCTTTATCAAGAACCCTTCACGTGCACCTGCTTCAGCACGGTTTCATACCCAGCTACAATTGTTGGACCAAGCATAGAGAAAGAGGTGTTACAATGGAAAACAATGAAGAAGAGGATGATGACAACTATCCTGGATTCCCTGAATATGGTGATACTTTCATGGGAGAAGCTGAAGGGGGGGCTGAAGGGGGAGCTGAAGGGGAAGCTGAAGGAGAGACACATGATGAGGCCCCTGATGATGACAATGCGTGTTTGCAGTTACCACTGGATTCTGCTAAAGATTCAATTGGACACATCAACTGTTCATATCTTGGACTCATTGGATAAGCCCGACGTCCTGTTTAGCGACATGAAAGAAATGCTGCAAAAGTAATTTCAATCATTACCCGACTATATATATCAGCTCCTTTCATTAATTTCCTGATATCAAGTATTTAATAACTCATTTGCTCATTTTCTTTGCCCTGTAGCGTTTGGACACGTTTCAGAAGGTCGGTAATAGGTGAATTCAAAGAACAGCTAACTTTTAAAAAGATAAAGGGTTTGCAGCAACCATCGGGGACCAATCTCTGTGGATTCTACGTCTGCGAGTTCATCCGGTGGTACACCAGTGAGCGGAGAGCACGTTCCACGGACTTTGATGTACGTAAATAATATTCACAGTTTTCTTTTATTATAATCAATTGTGTTGAGTTTCATCCAACTTATATATATCCATATCGATCTTCTTAAAGTTGTATGTGATGCGGGAGAAGCTCGTACCAACCCAGCGCCTAAAAGCAATTCAAGAGGAGCTGGCAGGATTCATCATGAGGGAGGTCCTCGATGAGAAAGGAGAACACTATGTGGAGGACGAAGAACGCTATCTGTAATTTAGTGATCTCCATGTAACTTAGTTTGTTTTGAAACTTGTTTAAAAAATAGTTGTACATACACTTGTTTGAAATTGTAGTATATACAGTCGCGAGATATAGTATAATATTATATATGCATGCACCAACGTGTAATGTGTATGTACTAGTCGTAGAATATAGGTACGGAAACTCGTTTGAAATTAAAATGAACCCTAATTAAGCATAAACCCTAAACCTATAATCTGAAACAGCAATAAAAATAAAAACAAAAACAGAACACTTTAGTCCCGATTCTCATTACGAACCGGGACTAAAGGTCCCCGAGACGGCGCTCCCAGCCGTGCCCACATGGACGGCCATTAGTCCCGGTTCGTTTGCAACCGGGACTAAAGGGTGAGGGCCTTTAATCGCGCTTTGCTAGTCCCGATTTGGAAACCGGGACTAAAGGCCGTTACAGACCGAGATTAATGGCCCTTTTTCCACCGGTGCCACCTCGTTTTCATTGCTAGTTTACTTTCCGGTGTGACTTGAGACGAATTCAAGACAACGAATGCCACTACGGTCCGATACATTTGACCGGCTGGACTGGAGCTCTCTTTAATTTTTTTTTACTACCCACTTCAATCTGAAAAGAATATCAGTGATTTTATACTATTTTAATATAAAATTCATACTAAGTCACTGACTCTTTTTTTCGATTGAGAAGGGGTACAATATAGGTAGACCATCGTTCCTCCACATGAGAGCGGCGTGACTCAAATGTGGCCCGGTCTCGCCTTCCGTTCATTCACATGGTGCCTGGGCCAAGTTATGCTCAAAGGGCCTGTTTGGTTTACACCATCGTCCGCCGCGCCAATGAGGGGCGTGCCAAAATATTGACACACAATTTAGCCGCCCCTGTTCCGCCCACGCGTGGGCATGAATTGTGAACTGGCGGACCAAAAATTGGCATGGCATAAAAAAGAAGGCTTCAATCCAAACACAAGTCTGTACTAGCAGTCAACGCCGATATTTTGGTAGGGTAGCCATCGGCTACAATCCAAACATGCCCAAAACCTTTTTTTTTTCCTTTTGGAATGTAGCGTGATCTGTACCTGGAGAGCTATGAAAGCCACGTGAATCTACTGTCATCAGAACGCGGTGATACCTAGCGTGCATGTTTCACCAGTTGATATGGTGCTCCAAGATTCGTGTTGCGCTGTTTCACCAAGTTCCATCATGTTTTTGGAACCCGGAGGACACAGTACATAGCTTGCATGGTAGAAAGACATTTCTCAATGTCATGGTTCACACGGTTGAAGTACCCGCAAAAAAATTATTTGCTTGGGCGACACGCACTTACACAAATTGTTTATTTGTAAACAATACATGTTGTCACTCTCATTGACCATATGATTTATTAGCAGTATGTTGGTACCCAGCTGCATGCCAAGTGCCATATTCTTCACTTCACCCCGTCCAAAGTCCAAAGGAACGCAGTGTGGCATGGCCTTCTATGTTCTATCCAATCTGTCAACTGGCACATGTTCATTGAACGAGCCTTTTATGATAGACTTTGTGGTACTCGATCTCTCTGCTCCACAAAAAATGAGGGTGGCCAATATAAAAATCACGGGTGAGACACTCTTGGATTCAGACAATGTGCGTGTCCGTTCCCTCAAAAATAAAGAATGTGCGTGTCCGTTGATAAAAGTCCTGCAGCCGCCGGCCGGCGCCCTGGACAAGAAAGTCGTTCACGCGCGTGCGGATGTCAAGTCCAACCTTGGAGACCTACGTGCGACAGTGACACGGATAAGTCGCCACTACGAAATGTTCGGTAGTATTTGTTCTAGGCAGATATCTTGTAAAAGGCATCCGATAATAATCATTCGAAAAGCTATAGAGTAAAATACATAAGTCATTGAATTTGATAGGCTTACTCGCCATGATCATCGTACATAGGAATATGTAATTTATTGTCACTGGTCACTGAGTACGCAATTGAGGTTTATTGGACACCGAAGCCCGTAGAGCTCCGTATAGACTGACGTGGCACTGAGTTGGACCCACCTGTCAAGTCCCAGCTAGATTTATTTTACGAATATGCCCAAAAGTTCTCTTTTCTTTTCCACTAGGGTCCTTCTTCACATAAATAGAAATATTTAAATTGGAGTTATACTCCCCTGCAACTTCCCGGCCGGCGGCGCACCTGCCTCTGCCTCATACCCGGTCGGCGGCGCCCTTGCCCCATCCTCGCGATCGGCGTTACCGTCGAGCAGCCCCAGACGCCGCTCTCCTCCTCCGTCCTCGTCCGCTGTGGATGCGGCGGCATAGCCGCCGCGTCCCCGACATCTCCCGGTCGCCGGAGCTGCTCTCCCCCACCTCCCAGATTCGAGCGCAGGTGTGCCTTGGGCAAGTAGAGCCCGACAAGACGGTCCGAGCACTCCACCTGCGACGACGCCTAACTGCCCATGCAAATCCACCTGCCCCATGTGCCGCGCCGCTGTCGGCACCCCCGCCGCCGCATCCGCAAAGAAGGGCCGCGCCTTGGTAGACCGGCGGGAGGCGGGACGCCGGCAGGAGCCCGATGGGAGGCGGGAGGCGGGACGCCGGCAGGAGCCCGATGGGAGGCGGGAGGCCGTCATGAGCCCGGCTGGAGGCGGGAGGCCGACGCCGGCGGCGGTGATGGCAAACGTGGGAGATGCCCTTTTTTAGACCGCAACTTTGCAATTTAGTCCTTTCTCTTTTTCTTACTGCAAAATTGTCCTTACAGACTGTAGGGGCTGACATGCAGGGTCCACGGCATGCCACATCAGCAAATACGTAGTTCTACGGGTTTCGGTGATCTCCAATAAACCTTTAATGCGTATTTAGGGACTGTAAATTGTGTATTTCAATATACGATGACCATGGCGAGTAGACCTCTCAAGCTCAGTGACTTATGATGTATTTTGCTCAAAGCTATATATCGATCAGAAGAAACTGATCACGCATGCATGCATGGCCGATTGGCCGCCCTCACACATGGAGATATTCGATAGTTTCCATGGGTAACCAGTTCAGTTTTTGCTGTTTTATCACATATCGAGAGTATGTGTGTGTGAGTAGTAAGATACTAGCACGTGACTATGTTCAGGGACGTAAGCCGTACCACGTCACGTGGTGACGCATGCATGCGCACGCTAAGCCAATTAGCGCAAACCTCAACTAGCCAACAAAGAGAATGGACAAATTGTTTAAACGAATACTACCTTTATTCTCTGATTTTCTTTTCCATTGAAGATCTCGCCGTGGATCGATGCACAGCGAAACACGATCCACTTGCCTCTGTTTAGAGCATCTCCACTCATGAGCCCGACGAGGCCCCCGGCGTCCTCTTTTTCCATCCGGACGGTAAAAAACGGCCCAGTCGCACCCCGGATTCTCGATTTCGCCCGGATCTGGGCCTTCATCCATCCGGCGAGCCCAGGCCATCCCCGGCCTTCCGGGGCGCGCTCGGGGACTCCGGACGAAACAAACTGGCGCGAAACCGCCGAGAATATTCGCGCGCTTTCCCGCGGGACGTGTGGCCCCGACCTGTCGGCGAGAGTGGGCGGTCGTCGTCGTCATCGTCTCGTCTTCCGCGCATCGTCTTCCCCGCACGCATCGTCTTCCGCGCGCTGTAAAGGCTGCCGCCGCTGGCCGGCCAGCCACGCGGCGAGGCGAGTTAATGCCAGCGCGGCCAACCCCGTCCCGGCAGGGTGCCGGAACAGAGACTTCTGTCCCCCGAAATTCGTCGGCGATGGCGGCGGAGCTGCGGAACTGTTTCTGGAAAATTGCCGACTCCTTTAGGGTTTTCCGTCCCGAGGCTTCTTATAGGCGAAGGGGCGATGTCAGAGGCGGCCCAGGCCTCCTCACACCAGGGTGGCGCGGCCAGGGCCTGGGCCGCGCCAGCCCTGTGTGAGGGAGGCATGTGCCCCCTCTCCTTCCTCTCTTCGGATGTCTGGATGCTCCCGGGAAAAATAAGACTTTAGGAACTTGTTTCGTCCAATTCCGAGAATATTTCCTGTGTATCACTCTGAAACACAAAAACAGCAGAAAACAGGGAACTGGCACTGTGGCGACTTGTTAATAGGTTAGTTCTGGAAATCGCATAAAAACGCCACGAAGTGTAACGAAACACAAGGCAAATGGTGTAAAAACAAGCATGGAGCATCAAAAATTATAGATACGTTTGAGACGTGTCAGCCGCCGCCCGTGGGGTTCCCGCCCGCCAGCCCTTTAGTCCCGGTCCGTGTTAACGACCGGGACTAAAGGTCCATTACGAACCGGGACTAGGTGCTGGCCGTGCCCCAGCGGCACGAACCGGGACTAATGCCCCCTTTAGTCCCGGCTCATATAGTTTGGGGACTAAAGGTGGCGGATAGAAGCCTCTTTTTCCACTAGTGTGGGAAACCACGCTCTTGTGGGTTTGGCCGTGGCATACACTCCCATCGAGTAACACTTCGTGGATTACCATATGGTTTCAAATCACATAAAATCTGATAAATTTGTAGTAAATCGTGCACATTTTAACACTATAATTTTTCAGATTTTGATATTTTTGTGTGGACTAAAATATCAATATCCAAAAAAAATTACGCCTTCATTATATTCATCGCTGGCTATCTTTGAATTATGTTTTTTTTAACTTTGGAATATTAATTTTAAATCATTCTTCATTTTTAGGGAAGTTCTCCATTCTTTTCCAATCAAATTGTATTTGATTCCTCGCCACAATGGTAGTACATTGGTGGTGCTTCAAACCTAGGAGCAAACCTAGTAAATAACTATGGTGGCCCATTTGTGCCTACGAGGGTGGTGTGTGGTTCTCTTTGCACTGTGACCAAACGAGAGGATGTCGGGACGACGCCCGAGGGTGCATATTGACTGAACTTGCTCGTCTCCCGCTTTGCGGTGGTGGTGTTGGCGTGCTATGTTTCAGGATGCAGGCACAACAAATTTCGCACTTTGGGGTTTGTGTGAGGTACAAAGGTGGTATGCTAGTTTGTCTGCATGTCTACTATTGATTGGACGATGGCGGTTAGTTGATGGCTTGTGGCGATCGATTGGGTTGGCTAGAGTGATGTCGTGGTTGGTGAGCTCCACGTGAAAGTCTCAAACTGACTTCGTTCGATGTCGGGCAATATCGGCTTACTCGGATATCGTTTCCTCCTAGAAGCTTCATCATGGAGCCCCTTCACCTCCCTCGTCATATCGGTTTCAAACTCTCCGCGTGGAAACCAAAGTTTCGGCCTTGGCCGGAGTGGGCATCGGCATCTTGCTTGTCGCTTCCCCTTAGCGGCGTCGCCTTGGAGGTGGTCTGGTCCAGGTGACAATGGCTTGTGATGCCAAGTGGTCTTGTTGGCTAGGGAAAATGCGACCTGGAGGTCAGTGTAGAAGCCGGAGCGGCGACTCGAAATTTCATATTCTTGGTCTCGCCTTTGGTCGCTTGGGTGGTAGATCCATAGTCTCGCCTAGTGCACAACCCTGGGGCAGTGTGGAAGCCCTAGGTGCAAATCCGGGAAGTATCGTATTGTTGTAGGGTGACGTCTTTTATCGCCCTATTGATAGATTTGTTGTCTTGTTCGAAGCAAGACTTTGGGGTTATTGTGTGTGTGTTGCATATGTATCTGTTTTTTATAGGATTTTCTTATAACATGGTCATTCTTTTCTTTTTATAAAAAACTAGGACCAATATTTTAAGCAGCACATAAAGATAGCCGGTCCAGGGCTTGTGATGCACTATTGTCAAGTGATCACATTTGACGTCTCCCCGGAGAAAAGAAAAATATCATGCCAGCAAAGACTGATCAGTGATGACTCATGAGGCATCGCATGGTTCACTTTGGTCAAGCAATGAGCCGGAAAAGTGAAAACCGGACAACCACAACGAACAAAATAGGGATGTCTCTAACCGTGGCATAGTCACAATGTACGTAATCGTGTGTGCGCGAATATTCTACTAGTAACTCATCCAGTATCCTGAAACTTTGAACCGAAGAAGCTGATATGATATGATGATATCTTTGTCGATTATGTTTGATTATCATATGCATGTGAGGTTGTACAAAAAAATATGCATGTGAGGTAAGACTATGGTGATTTGTGAGGCGCGGTCGCGCTCCTTTACGTCAAACTCCAGGTGAAGCCTCCCACACGTGCGAGCGTCCGGGCGCGTACATTTCTGGACGTGTCATCAGGTGGACCAGCCATCCATATACAATTACAGATGGGCTGCACAGAAAAAAAAAAGGGAAGCAAGCAGACTGTTTCAGATAAGATCGCGTGAAAGCGAGCAGCATGCTCCCGTCGATCTAACTTTGACACTAGTTCAGAAAATGAAATGATGTGTACCGCCAATTATTTCATGCCGACGAGCCGGATGAACACTTTATCTAAGATATATCTTGAAAGAAACTATCTGTTCATTCACTGTTCAAAGTAATGAACAGATCGAAATTAGGGGAAGATTTTCTGAATGGAACGGCGGCTTTGATACAATGTTTGTCATACAGATATATATGTTCGATCAAATCCATCAGAAGTATGCATCAAGAACTGCACGCAACCGCAGGTCAGCAGAAACAAGGCTAGAACAAGAACAGACGAAAATAAGCTCATTCGGTGACAAATTAGGAGTGCAAAGATCCATCCATAGATCCAAACTTCTTCTACACATCCATGACTGCGTAATTAGCAACAACTATATACAGAACAGGAGCTACAGACACAAACAAGACACCACACCACATCTCGATCTTCATTTGTTTACACTGCCATTCGTACCTCCCTAGCGTACAACGAGAAACTTTATTTCAGCAGTGCACAACATAACTAAGCACAAACTAACCATCTCCAAGTCTCCAACTTTGCGCCACGCCCGGTCGTCACTCGTCAGGAGCCGCCGCCGTTGTTGGTGTCGTCCTTTGCGCCGCCGCCGGGGCTCGTCGCGGTGCCGGGGCTCTTCTTGCTGTCCCCGCCGCCGCCGGTCCAGTCGGTGATGATCGTCTTCATGATGTTTCCCCTCTTGGGGTGCTGGTTACCATGGGGCTTCTTCCTCTGGCCGCTATCCTGGCCATCCATGGCGTACGTCGCGGGCGCACAACACCCCAGCTGAGCAGAGACGGTGGCGAGAGTGGTTCGTAGGTTGGTGTGAGAGTGGTGTGGGCGAGCTCTGCGCCTATGGGAATCTGTCTTTATAGCGGCAAATTGCATTATTTTACGGCGTTACAATCTTTTGAATTAGCTCTCCGGGCGTGAAGTATTTCTGCAACCAGACCGGCGACTAGTCGACGACGATGACAACAGGTGAGAGCCGGCAGGGCTCACCTCTTGTATTGAGGGGCCACTGCCACTGCTACTTCGTTAGTTTGATTGTTGTATAATTTCAGGGGGTTATGGGCAATAGCAGAGCTCCCCTGAGCAAGTGGATCGCCTCTCGGGCTCCCACTCTCACTTTGCATCCGCTGAAAGAGCATCTCTAGTGGATGGTGTAAATTTGGACGTGTATATCTATCTTCATATACATGTTTATATACACCTTGCTAAATTATATATCTCCTAGCTTTTCAGTGGAATGTGTAAATTAGGACGTGTATATTCCAACAGCTATATTTCTGATCTATATAAACCACCCCTACCACTTCTCTTCCAGCACATTTCTAGCTGTGACTTCTCTTCTCACCTAGATTTCTCTATCGTCTTTCACGCAACACAATGAACACGTCCACTTGGGACATGAGTTCTTCGTCATCTTCATCTGGCGACGATGAACTCATACTTGCAGCATTCGCTGAGCGCAAGGAGGAAGAGAGGAAGAACGCTCGACGCCATGGCGGTTCCAAGCATGGACGTCAGTCAATCGATCGAGGAAGAGATGCCGGATTTCTTGTTCTGTGGGCCGACTACTTCAAAGAAGTTCCTCGCTTTCCCGAATATTTGTTTCGACGAAGGTTCGTAATTAGTACACTTCTCTGCTTTGGGCCTATTTAAAATCTGCTGAAGGCAACCACAAAATTTAGAGGTCTCTCTGTTAATCAATGTGTAACGGCAATTGATTGCATTAGCATTACGCTTCGGCCATGATGATTCCTTGTGTGTGTTGTAGTACTCTGAAATTCTAGCCCAATAAGCATCTCGGTTTTGATCTGTCCCAACAATATCCAAACTTGTATTTGCCCATGCTGCTATGAGAACCTTGTCCTCATCACTAGACCAATTTTTTCCTTTGTTCGATTTTCCTTTCTCTATTATTGTTGGTGCGTCATGCTGAGTTGATGGAGTTGGTTGCTCTCCAATTGGGCTATCTGGTTGTGTTTGTGTGTAACCAAAACCCACAGTGTCAAAGAAATTTTCATCATCCACCTGCAAACAATCAACAAATGTACACAGGAATTCAGCACAATCTGCAAAAAATGTTTTGTCTCACTGAAATTCTGCACCGAAATTAAGCCCCGATGCACACAGGGCGAGCTCCTCCGTCCCCGTTCTCCCCGTCCCCGTTCTCCTCGTCCCCTTCCCAGCACCGCCCCCCTTCCCAGCACCGCCCCCTTTCCCAGCACCGCCGCCACCCCATCCCAGCACCGCTGCATCCCAGCATCGCCGCCACCCCATCCCAGCACCGCCGCCACCCCATCCCAGCATCGCCGCCCCCCATCCCAGTACCACCGCCCCCCATCCCAGCATCGTCGCCCCCATCCCAGCACCGCCGCCACCCATCCCAGCACCGCCCCGTCTGCCGCCCCCACCCCAGCACCGCCTCGTCCCCGCCCTTGATTGTCTCCAGGGCGAGCGCCGCCGCCGCCGCCAAATCTCCCTGCACAGCGTCCGGCCGCCGACCCTCTGCTCCCCTGCTCGAGCTCGCGACGGGAAAAGAAGATTACCTGTTGGGCGGCGGGCGGAGAGGACGATTTCCGTCGGCCGAGCTCCTCCGATGCTTGCTCCGGGCGGGCTGCGGGAGGACGATTTCCACGGCGAGCTCCTCCGATCCGTTCTCCAGGGCGAGCACACGAGCGTGGCTGGGTCGTGTTTACTTCCACGCCTCGTACCGTCGTGGATAGGGCGTGGATATTTACATGCCCTTTTACACGAGCCACTAGGAGCAATTTTGTGGTGTCCAGAGTGTATATTTGCTATACACCTCCATATAGAGGATCCACTAGAGATGCTCTGAGAGCTCTTTTATTTTTTAAAATTAGAGAAAAATGTGCTAGGAGTACGTTAATTTAGACCATTTTCCCATTCTCCTTGTCGGCTACTGGTGAGCACTTGAGCTTATCGTGCACATGCAGTGCGTCATCCGCGTGACGTGGTGCCGCTGACGTCCCAAAATAGTCACTTGCATGCTGCATGGTATAAATGTGTGTAACAGTGATCGGCACAGCCTCAAGGTATGTGATGAACAGCAAAAGAAAAAAAGAACCGTGTCGGACTACATGTGGAGTGTGTATGTTTCAGAAAGTAGGAAGTACCTAGAGCTTGAACTTTTTGAGTAATAAAGCACTCATTATTAAAAAAAAAGCTAGAGCAGCTAGCAGTGAGGGAGCTTGTCATAAAACTTTAGGCAGGCTAAATTTTCTCGTGAGATAACAACGATAAACAATAAGTTTGGACCGAATTAATAGAGTTTTAGTACTAAAGAAAGCTCACAGAAGAAGAAATGTTTTAAACCTGGGCGGGCCATGGCACGCTTTTGTTTCAACATAGCTTCGCCATTGGCAGCTAGCCCTAAGATGACACATACGGACGTAGCGTGACGGTATTTGAGCGTTAATTCTGCAGGTAGTTAGTCATCACTGATCAGTCATGTGATCGGTTTCAAAATAAAACATGTGTGTGTGGCCGGTCATGCGTGAATCGTGCACTACAGGAATGGAGGAAGAAGCTGACGGCTGGGTGCTACGCCGACGGCCAAATGTCGTTGCCGTCGGCGTAGGAGGCCTCCAGGATAGCCCGCGAAAGAGCCCCTCGGCGTATCGTTGCCCTCGGCGTAGTCTCCTGTACGCCGACGGCCACCCTCGGCGTCTACAGGCCGTCGGCGTACAAGGCAGCCACGTGGCCCGTTGGCTAGGGCAAACCGACGGGGGAAACGGCGTCATCTATATGCCGAGGGCTGCCGTCGGCGTTTAAGCGGCCGTCGGCGTATGGTGGTCCTAAGCCGAGGGCTGCCGTCGGCGTATAGCCATTTTCTAGAATACTTTCTTCCTTATTGTTCGTGCTTATTTGTTTGTTAGTAGTTATAATTTAAACATGGTTATATTGTTTACTAATTGGAAAATTTTGTATCCTCCGAATAGTAGTCTCTACGCGTCTGCATAAAATAACATTGCAAATCTTATCTCTCACAGCAAGAGGTCGACAAATTATGTAAGTGTTATCGCATGCATGTGAGTGAATTTTTTGTCTCACATATTTTCGAGAAGTTGTTAAAGATTACATGCTTTTTCGACACCGAAGTGCGGTAGTGTTGAAACCATTTTATCGTGGAGCTAGGGTTTCGCCGGATAGGGGTAGATCTTCGGACCCCTCTGTCTAGGGTTTCGCCGGATAAAGACCACCGGAGCATCGTCCACCGTAGGAAACATGCATGCATGTGTCCCTAACATATGTGTATAGGTGTGACCCAGGATTGGTACATGCAATATAGGTAGGCCCCGGGCATGTCCTTCTTCACATACGGGAGCTGTTAACACTTGGTGAAATCCAGGATCTGTACGTGGAAACTCTCGCTACGGGTCTACCGGAGCCAATTGCATGGTAAAGTGGGCCCAACCTTTGCTTTCCATGTATATATGTCCCAAACAAACCAAACTAAAGCAGAAGATCCATCGGTGAGGCCTCTTACGAAGAAAGCTATAGGGGTAGATCTCCGAACCCCCTCTGTCTAGGGTTTCACCGGATATAGACCACCGGAGCATCGTCTAACGTAGAAAACATGCATGTATGTGTCCCTAACATATGTGTATAGGTGTGACCCAAGGATGGTACATGCAATATAGGTAGGTCCCGGGCATGGCCTTCTTCAGAGACATGGGCTGTTAACACTTGGTGAAATCCAGGATCTGTACGTGGAAACTCCCGCTACGGGTCTACCGGAGCCTATTTCATGGTAAAGTGGGCCCAACCTTTGCTTTCCATGTATATATGTTCTAGACAAACCAAACTAAAGCAGAAGATCCATCGGTGAGGCCTCTTACGAAGAAAGCTATAGGGGTAGATCTCCGAACCCCCTCTGTCTAGGGTTTCGCCGGATATAGACCACCGGAGCATCGTCTAACGTAGAAAACATGCATGCATGTGTCCCTAACATATGTGTATAGGTGTGACCCAAGGATGGTACATGCAATATAGATAGGTCCCGGGCATGGCCTTCTTCAGAGACATGGGCTGTTAACACTTGGTGAAATCCAGGATCTGTACGTGGAAACTCCCGCTACGGGTCTACCGGAGCCTATTTCATGGTAAAGTGGGCCCAACCTTTGCTTTCCATGTATATATGTTCTAGACAAACCAAACTAAAGCAGAAGATCCATCGGTGAGGCCTCTTACGAAGAAAGCTATAGGGGTAGATCTCCGAACCCCCTCTGTCTAGGGTTTCGCCGGATATAGACCACCGGAGCATCGTCTAACGTAGAAAACATGCATGCATGTGTCCCTAACATATGTGTATAGGTGTGACCCAAGGATGGTACATGCAATATAGGTAGTTCCCGGGCATGGCCTTCTTCAGAGACATGGGCTGTTAACACTTGGTGAAATCCAGGATCTGTACGTGGAAACTCCCGCTACGGGTCTACCGGAGCCTATTTCATGGTAAAGTGGGCCAAACCTTTGTTTTCCATGTATATATGTTCTAGACAAACCAAAATAAAGTAGAAGATCCATCGGCGAGGCCTCTTACGGAGAAAGCTATAGGGGTAGATCTCCGAACCCCCTCTGTCTAGGGTTTCGCCGGATAAAGACCACCGGAGCATCGTCTAACGTAGGAAACATGCATGCATGTGTCCCTAACATATGTGTATAGGTGTGACCCAAGGTTGGTACATGCAATATAGGTAGTTCCCGGGCATGGGATTCTTCAGAGACATGGGCTGTTAACACTTGGTGAAATCCAGGATCTGTACGTGGAAACTCCCGCTACGGGTCTACCGGAGCCTATTTCATGGTAAAGTGGGCCCAACCTTTGCTTTCCATGTATATATGTTCTAGACAAACCAAAATAAAGCAGAAGATCCATCGGCGAGGCCTCTTACGGAGAAAGCTATAGGGGTAGATCTCCGAACCCCCTCTGTCTAGGGTTTCATCGGATATAGACCACCGGAGCATCGTCTAACGTAGGAAACATGCATGCATGTGTCCCTAACATATGTGTATAGGTGTGACCCAAGGATGGTACATGCAATATAGGTAGTTCCCAGGCATGGCCTTCTTCAGAGACATGGGCTGTTAACACTTGGTGAAATCCAGGATCTGTACGTGAAAACTCCCGCTACGGGTCTATCGGAGCCTATTTCATGGTAAAGTGGGCCCAACCTTTGCTTTCCATGTATATATGTTCTAGTGCACCGCGCGCAACAGTGGGGGAGGTGCGTCGGGAAATGGTGACCGCTGCGCCGCGGCAGCGCTGTGCCTCTGCGCGAATACGCAGGCGGTACTCGATTGCACCGTGGGTTATCGTGGGCTTGCGCGAGCTACAGAGCGGTCGTAGACTCGCAGTGCCATGATGCGGTTGCGATGTTGCGGGTTCGTCGCTCGTTCCTGCTACTGCTCGTAGCTCCAGCACAGCTACACCCTAAACCCTAGTAGGGAGTAGCAGCATGTGGACTGTGGAGGATACAAGCGATCTAGCTAGCCTGTCCCGAGGCAAGCGACTGAGACTAATTGATGTATCGATCCAGCAAGCTCTTTCTGTTATTTTATGTTGCTCCTTTTCGGGAGTTCGGTTGGTTGACATATTGGAGCTTGCACAGCGGAAACTGGAAAGCACGGTGTGAAACAGTGAGAGTGGACTTGGTATATCGCATTGGCGCGATGTGCCCGTATGCACACAGTGGCATGGCTGTGCTCGTGATCTCTGAATAGTGACATGTGAGGGTTACGGTATGGTAGCAATAACAGAAAGAAAAAAAAATCGCAAAAAAAAAACTATGCCGAGGGCCGGGCCGTCGGCGTATAGGGGCCTGATATGCCGAGGGCCGGGCCGTCGGCGTATAGCCAACCCTAGATCTGGCCGACGGCCCGACCCGGCCCACTCCTCCTACTCCTTTCTTCCTCCAGCCGCCGCCACCTCCCCTCCCTGCACCGAATCCGCGTCGCCGCCACCACCCTCCCTCGCTCACCCGCCGCCGACCCGGCCCACTCCTCCCGCCACCTCGTCGGCCGCTCCTCCCGCCACCTCGCTGGCCCGCTCCTCCCGCCACCTCGCCGGCCCACTCCTCCCGCCACCTCGCCGGCCGCTCCTCCCGCCACCTCGCCGGCCCACTCCTCCCGCCACCTCGCCGGCCGCTCCTCCCGCCACCTCGCCGACCGCTCACCCGAGCCAGCGCCGCCACCTCGCCGCCACCTCCGTGCCCTGCAGCCGCACCGCCACCACCGCGCCCCCCCGTGCAGCCGCCGGCACCGCCACCACCGCGCCCCCCCCTCCCGTGCAATCGCCGCCACCACCGCGCTGCGCCGGCACCGCCACCACCGCACCCCCCCCGTGCAGCCGCCGCCACCACCGCGCTGCGCCGGCACCGCCACCACCGCGCCCCCGTGCACCCGAGCACCGCGCGCCCCTGCAGCCTGCAGTCGCCGCCCCCACCGTCCCGGCACTGCGCGAGCCTGCAGCCGCCGCCATCGTCCCCGCGCCCTTGCAGCCGCCCCAGCCGCCGCCACCGTCCCGGCACCGCGCGCCCCTGCAGCCCCTGGCAGCGCTGCGCTGGTGGCCCGTGCCCCCAGCACCGCTGCGCCGGCTGAGGTCGGCGGCCCGTGGCCCCGGCACCGCGCTCCCGTGCACCACTTTGCCGGCAGAGGCCGGCCGCCCGTGCACCACCGTGCACGTGTCCGTGCTGTCCCCTTGCCGCCGCCGCGACCCGGAGGTCGACGTCTCGGAGGTCCGCATTCTCGGAGGTCCGCGTCTACTTCCTCTGCCGCCGAGGGTGAGCTAGAACTCCGTCCCCTTTCTCGCAATTTTTTATGTTAGTAGATTTCATTTGCACGTCCAGTCGCGTAACCTAGGTGTCACTTCCCGTCCGCGAGCGTTACGCGGATAAATATGCATTAGAGGTCCGCATATTATGAAGCGTAACGCTTGCGGCATTTACGAGACAGTCGCCGGATCCGTAGATTGAGTACGTTTTCCGTGTTCTACCTCGGTCCGAGTCAGTATTTCGGTAGCGCCTCCTCGTTGTTCTCCGGATGCACATTCTCTCGGTATTTTGCCGAGACGTGTATCGGGAGAGCAGCGGAGAGGTGCTGCCGAAATTCTGTCTCGGACCGGGGTAGAACATGGAGAACGTACTCAATCTACGGATCCGGGGGCTGCTAGGAGCCCACCTAGTAGAGCTGTAGGTTGATGCATGCGTTTTGTCCGGTAGCTAGCTAGAAAAATAAAAATATGAGGCTTTTAATTTTATGCTATTATTTGATATGAAATGCTATGTTTCTGGTTCGGCTCCCAATAAAGCAGAGGATGGCTGATAATGGATGGATGTACAGTGGTCATGTTAGTGCGACTAATAAAACAGATGAGTAGGTATGTAAGACTCGGATGTTAGTGAAAGAGTTAGCGCGTGCTACAAAGGGGCGGGTTCGGGCACTTTGCCCTTGCAGTCGTTGCTTGAAGCGTCACCATCAAGGAAAAGATGACATGTATAAACACCTTCTGCAATATGGGTATATGTCTCACTACGTCACACATATCGACTTTGATGAACATGAGCGTGACAGAGGGGACGTCATGCGGCAGCGGCTCAATGGCAATGAGTACGATGGGGTCAGAGACCTTCTAGATGATCTCATCCATGGCGACATGCCGGATTCGCCACCTTCATGGGAGGAAGCGCCAGAACCGGAGGAACCCCCAGAACCGGAGGAACCAGAGCCAACTGCGAAGGCCTTCTATGATATGTTGGCCGCGGCTAAGAAGCCTCTGTACGACGGTGCGTCGATTTCTCAGCTCGATGCCATCTCTCAGTGTCTAGCCGACAAGACCCAGTACTCCACCACCCGTAACGGCTTCGAAGCTAGTCTGAGAACAACTGGTAACATGTTGCCGAAAGGGCATTGTCTGCCTCAAAGCCTGCACGAGACAAGGAGACTCATGAAAGATCTCAACATGGGTTATCAAAAGATAGAGTGTTGTCCAAAAGGTTGCCTTCTATTTTGGAAACAGTTTGCGGAGGACAATTATTGTACTATTTGTAAGGCCTCCAGGTATGAAGAGGTAAAGGGAAAGGATGGTCAGGTGAGACAGTCAAGGATCCCGAAGTCGATTCTTCGGTATCTCCCATTCATAAAAAGAATCCAGCGGCTTTACATGAGCGAGGAGACCGCCAAACAGATGACGTGGCACAAGAAGGGGACGAGAATCGATAAGGGGAAGATGGGACATCCATCTGATGGTAAGGCATGGAAGAACTTCGATGAAAAATACCCCGATAAGGCAGCTGATGCTCGGAATGTCAGAATTGCGATAGCAACAGATGGCTTCAATCCATATGGAATGTCGACTGCTAATTACAGCTGCTGGCCCGTGTTTGTTATTCCGCTCAATCTCCCTCCCGGAGTCCTAATGACGAGGAAGACCATGTTTTTGTCGCTGATCATTCCAGGGCCCGACTACCCGGGTAAGAATTTGAGTGTCTACATGCAGCCGATTGTGGATGATTTGAACCACTATTGGCACCATGGGACATTGACATACGACCGAGCATCAAAGACAAACTTCTACATGAAAGTTTGGTTGCAGTATACCATGCATGACATGCCCGGGTACGCCTTAACATGCGGATGGTGTACAGCTGGTAAGTGGCCATGCCCAGTGTGCAGGCACCGACTTGAGTTCCTTTGGCTAAAATCATATGGCAAGTATGTTGCGTTTGACACGAATCGACAGTTCCTCAAAAGGAGGCATCCGTTCAGAGAAGACATAAAGAACTTTAAGAAGGGCAAAGTTGTGCATGAAGTAAAAGAGGTGCCAAAGTTCGATGGTGCAGCTGTTGATGCCGAGCTACGTGCTCTCGTGCCTACGGAGCCGGGAAATGTCCATCAATTTGAGGGATATGGTGTAACGCACAACTGGACTCACGTGGCAGCCTTCACGAAGCTCGAGTATTACAAGGACCTCGAACTTCCCCATAACATCGATGTGATGCACACCGAAAAGAATGTCGGGGAGTCCCTCTTTCACACAGTCCTGAACATTCCTGGGAATTCAAAGGATAATGTCAAGGCTAGAGTCGATGTTGAGAAGCTCTGCGATAGGAAGAGATTATACATGCAGCCTCCTACTGGCCATCGAAAGAATTGGTTCAAGCCGCATGCTAACTTCTGCCTTGATTCCACCCAAAAGAAGGAGGCATTCAAGTGGCTCAAATACGTCGTGATGTTCCCTGATGGTTATTGTTCGAACATAAGTAAGGGAGTTAATCTTTCGACTGGAAAAGTCACCGGGCTCAAGAGTCATGACTATCATATATGGATTGAGAGGCTGATGCCGGTGATGGTTCGAGGGTATCTCCCCGAGAAAGTCTGGCGAGTGCTTGCAGAGTTGAGCCATTTCTTCCGCACGCTCTGTGCTAAGCAGATATGTCCTCTAGTTATTGAGAAGCTGCAGGTTCAAGTGCCAGAGTTGCTATGCAATTTGGAGATGATCTTTTCGCCAGGGTTTTTTACTCCAATGGCGCATCTCATTGTTCACCTCGCGAACGAGGCACTCTTGGGTGGCCCGGTGCAGTTTCATTGGCAGTTCTGTATTGAGAGAGAGTTTAAGTATATTCGGAGGATAACTGGAAACAAAGCCAAGATTGAAGCATGCATAGGCGAGGCAACATGCCTTCGGGAGATGGCCGACGCCGCGACAACGTATTATCCTGATGAAGTTCCCACTCTGCATAACCCGGTCTCTCGTTACAATGTCGATGTACCCAAGAATGACCCCAAGCTCGAACTATTCCAATATCCCGGTGGCAAGGCCGGTAGAGGACAAAAATATAAATTGGAGAAGGAAGAGAAGGATTGCATTATGCTCTATGTGCTTATGAATATGAAGGAAGTGCTCGAGTTCATTAGGTAAAATGGTGTACAAATTACTTTGCATCTACTAACCTGGTCTCGGTCTAATGCTTATTTTCTCCTTTTAGCGAATTCACGGACGAACAGTGGTCGGGAACGACGGATCCCTCTCCCGCGGAGTTGGACACTCTACTGAAAGAGGGTGCTCCCAGAAATAAAATAAACTTTGCGTCATGGTTCATGAAAAAAGTAATTTCTAACCTGTCTCTCTTACATTGCAAAACGTGACTTGTCCCTCTTATTCCACGTAATTAATGCACACAATAAATTCGAACTATACTTATAGGGAGCTGATGGCAATGTTGAGATGACAGATGAGTTGAGATGTGTTTCCCAAGGTTGTAACTGTGATGTTATGAAGTATGAGAAGTATGATGTGAATGGATTTCGCTTCCATACAGAGGCACACCAGAAGGGCCGAGCGAATCCAAAAACTGTAAATACTGGGGTCTTCACCGGAGGAGCCGATGGCCTTGATTACTACGGAAGGCTAGAGAATGTATACGAGCTGACATTCAATCGTACGAACATACAACTCAATCTCGTTGTGTTCAAGTGTCATTGGTTCGACCCAAGGGGTGGACAGAGAAGTACCAAGTCTATTGGGCTAGTTGAAGTTAGGCCTTCAACCACCTATAGCGGAGCCGATGTCTTTGTTGTGGCTCACCAAGCTAAGCAAGTTTATTATTTGCCATACCCATGCCAGAAAGCGGAGCTCAAGGGTTGGGAAGTCGTGTTCCAGGTATCGCCACATGGTAACCTACCAATTCCCTCCGAGGACGATTACAACAACATTGACCCTGTAACATACGAGGGAATTTTCTATCAAGAGCAAGAGGACTTTGGTCACTTTGAGTTAGAACCGGTAGTGCTTGAGGACCTCGGAGACGATGCAGAAACTCGTGGTGAGGCAGTGGTGGATCTAAAGGACATAAATATGCTCGAGAAGTTACATGCGGAGAATGACCCCATCGATGAGCCTCCACCCGTCGACGAGCTTCAAACTTACTACTCAAAAGATAGTGATAGTGATAGTGAGAAAGAGAATGAAATTGAAATTGAGAATGAGAGTGATGATGACTGGTGAGGGTCTTTTATATCTTTATGCTTAGGATTTATTTGTCAACATACTTCTTAATTGTCAACATACTTCATAATTGTCAACATACTTCTTAATTGTCAACATACTTCTTAATTGTCAACATACTTCTTAATTGTCAACATACTTCTTAATTGTCAACATACTTTCTTATTTGCATTATGCCTTTATACTTAGTATTTATTTGCATTATGCCTTTATACTTAGTATTTATTTGTCAACATGCTTAATTGTTTTTTCTTTCTCAATGCAGGTGATTGAACAATATGAGCAGCGGCAAGGCAAACTCGGCGACCTTGCTTAAGGAGATGCACCAGCGCAAGAAGAATGTTAGACGGAGTGGGAGAGAGCCGACTCCCAATCCGCGTTACCCCGATCTTGCCGCTGCAGGAGGAGGACGAGGACGAGGGGGACGACGAGGACGAGGTGGCGGGGGAGGAGTGGACTTTGACCCACCACCCTCCGCTTCTGGCGATGTTGCTCCTGAGTTGTTCCTGGAGGGGCCGTCTAGAGGGGATGACTTGGACTCTAGACACGAGTCGGACTCTAGACACGAGTCGGAGTCTAGACACGAGGTGGAGGACGAGGACGAGGACGAGGGGGACGCGAGGCCGAAGAAGTTGAGGACTCGTGGGGAATCGTGCGTCCCCGATGAGAGGAAGGAGCCTAAGACCCAGGAGGCGAAGACCCTCATCATTCCTGATGGCGTTAGGTAAGTGTACTAATTTGGCAATTTTGAACATGTCATTTCATTTTGGTCATAAACAATTTGGCATGTGTACTAATGTTTGATTTATGTGCAGCAATTGGACATTTGCACCGGGGAGAAAGGGCCGCCTACCTAACAGCATGGTTGGAGCTCTGATTAGGAAGTTCTGGCCGGGGAAATACACTCCCCTCGACATGGTCCCCGGTGGCGAGCCGAAGCTAGCCACTACTTGGGCAGACTACCAGGCTGCTCCGGGCGTAGGCTTCAGGACAGCTGCTGAGGCTGTGATCACCAAGTTTTGGGTAAGACATATTTCTCGAGTTTCATTCATAGTGATGAACCAATGTGCTAACTCATGACTCTCACAATTGATTTATGCATGATTGAAGTGCTTTTATCGCGTGGATGAGGAGGATGCGCAGAGGGCGGACTGGACTTTGCTTGGAGCTTGTGAGAAGTTGACACCGCAGGTGTGGTACAACCATAAGGTAACGGCCGCTAGTCAATTCTGGGCTGAAAGGGGAAAGAGGGTCAAGTAGGAGGACATTGTTGGTCGGAATCCTAATCCCGACTTCGAGATGTCGCTGGATGACTTCATGTCGGTGAGTGAAATGTTAATGAGATCCTATATTGCTGTTAACTTGCCATTGCATTATCTTGAGTTGAGTACTGCATTTTCAGGTTGTCCCTGTGGCTCAGGGCAGACGAGGAGTTTGCAGCCGTGTCGATGCGGAACTCGGATAACCGAGGCGACGGTGGAACACACTGTGCGGGAAACCGCAGCTTTGATCGCTTCAGGGGGAAGATGGTATGTACATACATGGAATCATGCATAACATTTATTTTCCCGTCATGTTCCTACTTTATACGCATAACATTTATTTTCTTGTCATGCAGGTGGCCGAGGCACCGCCAGGGGAGGAGATTTACGATGTCACGGTATATGACATGATGCGGAGGAAGAAGCCCGCTGCCTCGGCGCCTCCGGACGCCCCCCCCCCCAGTACTACGGCAAAGCCGGGGAGCAGATAGAGGACTACTGCCAGATGGTGCAGTCTCGTCACCCGGAGGTGGATGACCCTAGACGCGCGGAGACCGACGAGGAGTCGTTGGTCCTGTCGGGGCACGGGTTGCAGCATGGTCGTCTCAAGGTGCTTAATTCAAAGGTCAAGCATTCCCTCACCACGAGCTTCACGCGCCTCAAGGCGGTCCTCACCCCTGACAGCGCCCCTATCCCGCCTCGTGACCAGCCTCGTCGACCCAGATATGATGTAAGTTTTCCTCATTTCCATCCTCTTTGCGACTTTCGGTCCTGCATGGCTAAGTGCTGATGATATTCATTGTTTGTGAAATGGTAGGCTGCTTTCGAGGCGGCCTTCGATGCGGCTCATGAGCAATATCAGGAGGCCTTTCGGCTGCACCAGGAGGCGACTACGGCCTACATGGCGTATCTACATGTAAGTCTGAACCTTTCTTTTTGAAAAAGATGACAAGTCCCACTTCCCCTAGTTTGAAAAAGATGACAAGTCCCACATCTAAACTATCTTGCAGGCGTCGATGATGGCTATGCGATCTGGAGCGAGTTTCGATGTAGGGGAGCAGCCTCCCATACCGGGGCCGGCGCCATTGATGCCATCGAGGGAGAGTTTCGCTAGGACCTACTACGCATCGACGGCGGTAAGTTCTTTTGCCAAACCAATGGTTGCCGCTTTCTTTTGCCTCGCAAGTTGCTAACATCTAGGGAACATGTAGGGAACGGCATCTTCCGCTGCCTCACGGGGTGGGCGTCAGATCACACCGGTCCATCCCGATGGTCCTTCTCCTGGCCGTTCTCGTGGTACTACTCCTACTGGTACTTCTCCTGGCGGTTCTTCTGCAGCTTCTACTGGGCGTAATTTCGCAGAACATCGGCAACCTACTTTCACTAGGGGAGATCTCGGGTTCACCCCGACCCCGTCTCCAGAGTAGTAGGGATTTCCGCCTTGAGATACTATGGGTGTCGATACTTGCGTGTTGCTACTTGTGTGTTGGTACTCTCCAGATACTATGTCGATACTTCCGTGTTGGTACTTGTGTGTTTCACTTGCGTGTCGCGACTTGATCATCTATGAATTTATATATATATTTGTGTATGGCACCTGCAATGAATTTATGTGTATGGCATGTATAAATTTATATGTATTTATGTGTATTTGCACTGCCCAAAACCGCAGAACTGCAAAAAAAAAAAACTATGCACCTATACGCCGAGGGCAATGCCGTCGGCGTAGAGGGTGCAGTATGCCCAATTGGTAAGGCCTATGCTGAGGGCATGGCCGTCGGCGTACAGCCCCCCCCCCCCCTACGCCGAGGGTCAGGCCGTCGGCGTATAGCCTATCTGGTGGGAGACCGAGGTGGTGCCACGTGCACGTATACGCCGAGGGGGAGGCCGTCGGCGTCTGCCCTAGCTCGGACTGCCGAGCAACAACCACGTGTCCATCTACGCCGAGGGTTTTGCCGTCGGCGTAGCAACGACGCCGTTTGCCCCTGCCGTCCGTCCACAGAGGTACGCCGACGGTCTGTACGCCGAGGGCCAACGGCCTGCCGTCGGTATTTCCGCCATACGCCGAGGGTCGTCTATACGCCAACGGTCACAGGGCCTCCGCCGAGGGAGGTCTACACCGAGGCGATACGCCGACGGCTGCCCTCGACGTATAAGACGCCGACGGCATAAGGGAAGACGCCGAGGGCAGGAGGCCGTCGGCACTGCCGGATTCCTGTAGTGGTGATCGCTTTCTTCCCACCGATATTAGCTCTTCGAATGATCCAAATCTGGTTGATCTCACGTACAGATTCTCCATCTACAACTAGTACGTACCGAACATTTCTTAGTCTTCGTCACTTGCTATCTGTGTCACCGTAGCACGCAGGTCTTGAAGGTGTGGACATCCGCACGTGGATACGAACGACTTTCCTGTCCAGGGGTCCGGCTGTAGTGGAACGGATCTGTACGGGAGATCTTGCGCCGGCCGGCCGGATTCAAAGGTGTTGCTTGCGTGATTTTTATCCGTGGTGGCCACCCTCATTATTTGTGGAGTACTAGAAAGCCTACCTAACCTAGCACGAAGGGCTCGTTCAATGAACATGTGCCAGTTGACATGATTTTAAAAAAAAAAACATGTCGATACAACAAAGTGTTGAGGCCTACTCTTATAAATATATATGGTATTGATTGTAAAAAAAAGCCTAAAAAAGGAGAAAAAATAAAGCCAAGACTGACAGATCGACAAAAATGAAGACGATCCACAACCGCCGCGTCCTCCGAAGAATTCCCACCACGCTACTAGCACTCCGAACCGCCACATATCAAGCAACATCTCCAAGAAGAAATGCGACGACGACGACGCATGCTGATGCCCGGACTAATCCTAGGGTTTCCCCGATACGCTACAAGGAGTGAGGAAGAGGTACCCGACGCCCCTTCTAGAAAGAATGGCGACACCTGTAGACATCACCGTGTTGGTGACGAGACGATATGGATTTCTTCCGACCTTAAAAAAACCACATCCCAGACGATCCGTAGCACTCCACCATTCTTGCCACCCACCAGCATTGAGATAAGACCGTGTGCCGCACTACGTTCGTTTGGACATTGGGCACATACAGGGTGAAGTTCAGAATACGACACTTTGGCAGTTCGTATCGGCAAAGCAGATTAATGAACTTGCCCGGTACATCGATCGTGGGCGATGACAGTAGATTCATCACGTCATTATGTGGCTTTCTTAGGGCATGTACAATGCATAGCCCCAAGGGTGCTGCCTCGCAGCTTTAGCTAGGTTCGGGTGGTCCAGTTTAATCTTGGATGATGTACTTTTAGGGAGGCGGTCTCTTCTGCAGGAGGCTACCTCTTCAACATTAAAAGTGAAGAGGGAGGGAAAAAGGTGAGAGAGAAAGAGAGAAACTAAAGCAGCATTTGAGGGAGAGAGAATGTATCATGGGTTGAACCAATATTCTTCACATATATTGCTCCATTTACTTTTTAGGTTCATGCTTACGTGGGGCGGTAGCATACCACTGCCCCTATTGCTCATGCCCTTAGCTCTCAAGGCCTCGATCAAGCTATGTTCCAAAGGCAGATCAAGGCTTCGAGCTTGGACCCACGAACGGTGTGAACGAGCGGCCGGCGAGGCGGGGCCCACGCTCACTAGCTCGTGGAAAAACATGGTCGTGGGTACGGTCAGAAAGCAGTCAAATTAATCCAGTCTTGTGCAGTGTATCCGACCGTAATGTCGTGGCATTCTTTGTCTTGAATTCTTCTCAGGGCATGTACAATGCATAGTCCCAGGGGTGCTGTCTCGCAGCTTTAGCTAGGTTCGGGTAGTCCAATTTAGGCTTGGATGATATACTTTTGGAGAGGCGGTCTCTTCTGCAGGAGGCTGCCTCTTCAACACAAAAAGTGAAGAGGGAGGGAAAAAGGTGAGAGGGAAAGAGAGAAACTAAAGTAGTTTTTGAGGGAGAAAGTGTCATGAGTTGGACCAATATTGTTCACACCTATTGCTCCATTTACTTTTTAGGTTCATGCTTATGTGGGGTAGTAGCATACCACTGCTCCTATTGCTCATGCCTCCCTAGTGTACAACGAGAAACTTTATTTCAGCAGTGCACAAGATAATTAAGCACAAACAAACCATTTCCATCTTTTCGCCATGCTCGATCGTCAGGAGTCGCCGCCGTTGTTGGTGTCGTCCTTTGCGCTGCCGCTAGGGCTCGTGGAGGTGTCGGGCCAGTGGCGGAGACAGGGGGACTAGCAGGGCCCTGGCCCCCCTAACTTGGAAAAAAATGTATATACCTCTGCTTTTTTATGCTAAAACCCCTCAAAACTAGGCTAATTTACTAATTGGGCCCCCTCTAACTGATTTGGTGCTCTATTTTCTTGCATTGGCCCCCCCTCAAACTATTTTCCTGCCTCCCTTCCTGGTCCGGGCTCTTCTTGCTGTCCCCGCCGCCACCGCTAGTCAAGTCCGTGATGATCGTCTTCATGATGTTGCCCTCTTGGGGTGCTGGTTCCCATGGGGCTTCTTCCTCTGGCCGTTGTGCTGGCCATCCATGGCAAGCCGGCGAGAGGCCGAGACTAGCTAGAGTGGTTCCTAGTCTTGCGACTTGCGAGAGTGTTGTGCGGGAGCTATGCGCCTGTGGAATCTGTCTTTATAGAGGTTAATTGCATTTTTTTTATGCCGTTCCAATCTTTTGGTTTGGCACTCTAGGCACGAAATATTTCCGCAATCAGACCGGCGGCGACTAGTAGACGACGATGATCACAGCGTGAGCACTCTCCTTTTGAAAGGCCACTGCCACTGGGCACTCGCAAATTCTTTAGTTTTATCTTCAGTATACAATTTCAGGTGTTTATGGGCAATAGTGATAACCAAAGGCAAGTGGATCGTCTCTCGGGCTCCCCGTCTCACTTTGCATCTACCGAGAGCTGCTTTTATATTTAAAAAACAGAGAGAGAAATGTGCTACGTTTAAACCATTTTCCCATTGTCCTTGTCGGCTAGTAGTGAGAACTTGAGCTTTAACCGTGCACATGCAATGCGTATGCGTCATCTGCGTGACCTGGTGTCGCTTACGTCACAAAACAGTCACATGCATGCTCGTGCTCGTGCATGTATAGATGTGCATAACAGTGGTGTACTGGTGTTGATCGACAGAGCCTCAAGGTATTCCAGAAAGTAGGAAGTAGAAGTACCTAGCTATTAGAACGAAAACTTCAAATGGAGCTCGAGCTTCATGTAGCTCGTTTTTAAAAAAAATCGAAAATTACACTTTTAAGTTTCAAAAAATTCGGGACAAAAAATCTTGATGTGGACAATTATGAGAGCTACTAATGTGAAAAAAATCAACCCGAAATTCATAGTATTTTAGGCTCAGCAAAAATGACAAATGCATAGATCTAGATCTAGTGAACAGTGCACATTTTGAAAGTTTGAAATTTTGGCTGATTTGTCATTTTTGCTGAGCCCAAAATACAATGAGTTTAGGATTGATTTTTTGCACACTAGTAGATCTCATAATTGTCTATCTCAAGATTTTTTGCTCTAAATTTTTTGAATCTTTCAAATATTATTTTCAATTTTTTCAAAAAAACGGGCTACATTTTTTTAGATAAAGAGTATTTATTAATATCGCAAAGATACCAATACACTCAGCCTCTGCAACAACATCATGCCCAAAAGGCATAAAGGATGCACACAGCCAAAAAAAGGAAAAAGAAATACAGAAAAAGAGAAGTCCCACTATAGAGATCGAAAACTTGAAACAGCAACACTGACACCACCAAGACAACACCAGAAGATCAGCTTCTCCATAAGCGACGCCTCCAAGAAGGAAACAGTGCACAAACGCTGTCGTCGCCCGATCATAGATCTTAGGTATTCACCCTGAAGAAAGTCCTCACTCTCAAAACAATGCCTTCAACAAGAACATTGCCAGGCACAACCAATTAAGGCCAGACCTTGGATTTTCACCCTCAAAGATAGAACTCTGAACTTCTCATGTGCAGTCGCCCCCCACAAACAAGTCGCTATTTGAAGTCACGAAGCTCCAAGCCAATTCCATCTCACCATCAAGTTCCAACCACCATTTCTCTTCCACCGATCTCGGCTTTCATAATCTTCTCCGCCAGCTTCATGGAAAGAAAATGAGCTCCATGAAATTAACAGCCAGCAGAGCTTCGAAGCGCTCCCTCTGAAACCAAACGGCCAGATAGAAAACATGGGTGCGCACGACCAAAAACACCCAATCCAGCAGTCTCCATGCATTGATCGCATAATGAATTTCGCCGGCAGGGCCTTCCGGAACACGAAAATCCAGCCAGCCCGGTGGGAAGAAGCATCCGACTGATCTTCACTTGACGCAAGAGGAATCCGAGGACCACCACCATTATTCGCAAGACTAGCAGCCCCCTCGCTGCCGGTCAACTACCAACCAGATCGGAAGACATGGAGAGGGCAAACCAGCGCAGCCTATCGGCATGGCAAGGGCCAACACCAGGACCACACCCGCCTAGGTCCACCCGATTGAGATCTTGGTCCAAGACCTGGATCGGATCGAGGTGACCTAGGGCACCACCGTGCCGGCGGCGCACCATCCCCTCCTCGTTGCAGATCCGGTGGAGGCGCTCAGGCCCCAGCCAAGAAAAGTCGCGCCGCCCTAGGCCCTCTGCCGATGCCCACCAGCCCCCGTGAGCCGCGACCGAGAGACTCCTCTCCTTCCCACCGCCGTTTCGAACGGGTAGGCGCCGCCATCACCGCCAGCGGTGGCGGCAACGTCGGCTAGGATCGATGCGAGGGGGATTTTGTAACACCCCACTTTTTGTAACCTTGATTAAGTCGTGTTTAGTGAGCCAAAATTGAGGGCCAACAAAAACTTTTTGAGCAAACCTCTGGAAGTGCTGCTTCTTGCTTGTTTGTCTTGGGTGCTATGTTAATGATGTCTGCTTGAGTTGCTTATTGAACACCTTTGTGAACCAACACCACCCTTGTGCCCTTGTGATCATGCTCTTATTTATGCTTCTAGCTATTTTCCAAAACCATTATCTTGGCAAACTCTCCTTTTTATTCAAATTATTTTTATTTATCCAAATAAGCGCCAAGATTTATTTTTGAGACAAAGCTTTTATCAAAACTAAGTATTTACAAAATTATCTGGACCTACAAAGTAGAGTGGTCCCACTACTTTACAAACCTTTATTTTGTTGGTATTTATAAAAGGATTTCAAACACCTTTGAGAAGATTTTACAAAGGAGATATTTATGTCTCCATTTGTTTCTAAAACTATCTACCAAAGTCTTACTCCTTTATTTGAAACTCTTCTCTACTTGACCTGGGCATGATCATTGAGCACTGGTTCAATCATTGTTTCTGATATTGCTAGATTAGCTGCAAATGATTGACCTTGTGTGATGAGTTGACTTTGTGTGACTGTTTGACTTTGATGAGTTGTTTGTGTATAGATATAATCCTCATATAGGCCTGTGGCCTAACCTTTTCAAATCTCATCAATTTATATTTTATCCCATGTAAGTTATTTCCACTCTATCTTTCAAATCAAACCTATCTTGTTATTTTCATCTCAGTCCTGAATTCCTAACTCTAATGTCTTAGTCTTATCATGAGACATTAGGAGCACCATTTTGAGGGATCTTAAAACTAATCAAACTAGCCCAAGGAAGGCACCCTGGTGTTACTAGAATCATCTACATCCCATCTTAGAAGGCTCCTCTCAGCTATCACAAAATATTTTCTTGCAGTCATTTTATCAAACACCTAGTGTGTAGACTATCTTAGTGTCTGTTAACAGATTCAATTTTCCAACACCTATATTAAGCTCCTCTATTCTATCCATGGCAATGTACGTTCCTAGAACTCATATTTGGCATGTGATCTTCCATTCTTTCCATTGCCACCTAGCCATTCGAGGCCATCTGATACTTGCTCTAATCCTGTTTCTGGCCCTAATCAAATCGCTGACCATTTGACTATTATCATATGCACTCTTACTCACACTTCTAGAATTCGAAATAAATTGTTCAGAGACCATTCTTTGACCCATTACTCTTCCTTTTGATCTACTCTAACTATCTATGCACTTGCATGTGCATTTTTAAGCATGCCACCTATTTATGTGACTGGGTTTTGAACCCTAGTCAAAACTGATTTCACCCCCTGGTTTTTCCTGATCCTCTTAGTATTTTGTCAGCACTCATCATAAAATCTCTCCATAAATTCACTTCCTCCTCACTAGCATTTGGAAATGTTATTCTTGCAAAATATCACTTTTCCTCCATCAAGGATAGCTATTTCTCTATATCATCTTTCTTGCATAACAAAATGCATATGAGTGGTACCCTGTTATTTCATACACCTTCCTATCCCTAAACCTTGCCATCTGAACTTCCTTTTCTTACATTTCCACCTAACCTTTTGAGGCCATCTAGCATTTCCTTTGGACAGGTCTTTAACCCTAGTCAAACAGCAAGAAGTGGCAATGTTATCAGATTGCACTTTTTGCAATTCTTTTTAACCACATCCCATTGTTGTTTCAGCAAGATTAGGGCATGTTCGTGATCCTCAAGACTTCTACTCCTAGTGCCAGCAAGGTTTTATCAAAATGTTTTCCCCTAGCTTGCTTGTTCAAGGCTGTTTTGAGGTCTAGCCAATAACAGCAAAATCTGAGTTTTCTGCCAAGTCATTTTCTGTTAAAAGGTTCTGACTTTGGAACCTCACCATTTGTATCTACAATTCTGTTTTTGCCCAAACTTTTGTACCAATCTCATCTACATGACCTCTACTAACTAACCCTACCTTTTCCCTAGCTTTTAGAAGCTATCTAGCCACTAATTCAAGCAAGGTTTGTGAGCACCACAGAAATCTGTTTTGGCACTGTTAAAAAGTTGATACTTTGGCAGTTTGTGTTAAGCAACCCCTCCTGCACCCTTGGCCATGGACTACATTTTGTTGTGCACCTAAACCAGTACTTTTAACCCCACAAACCATTATCAATTGTGGAGCAACCTAGCTTGTTCAAATATTGGTGTTCTGAACCCTATGCAATGTTCTGCCTATAGATCAATTTCCATCATCAAAACCATTCCAAATCTTTTCTAATTAGCCAACCCTTACCCTAACCACCCCTGCAGACCCACCCCCTCCCTCTGGTCAAAATCCTACTGTAGCAGCCCTCTCTCCTTTTTTGTCCTCTAGTGTTTGGAAAGGAGGAAGAAGAGGAGGATCCATGCAAAATCTTTGGCCAACTTAAATAAGCTGCTGCAGCCTCACCCCTCTGCTCCCAGCCGACCAAGACATCCAATAGGACCCTCTCCCCCTCCCCACCGTCCTCCTAGACCAACCAGAGCCTCCCCATGGGCCCCACCATGTCAAACCGACCTACACCATCTACCCTCTGTTTATAATGCATCCGAGCACCACAGCCCCTCCCTGCTCGCTCATTTCACCCCCACACTTCCCCTCTGCAACACCAACAACTCCACTGGTGCTCCTCCTTCTCTGTTGGCCGAGGAACAGAGGAAACCTTCCTCTAGATCTGCAAGCAACTCGAGAGGAGCATCGCCATTCCCGACCCTCATAGCCCCCTCCCGATGCATGCATGTCCTCCTGCCATCCATAGGATGCTAACCCCGCCGTCTGTTTTGAACCAGGGGCACTGGAGCATGGACCCCGTCGAGTTTCCGAGCCGGCCGTTCCTGTCGCAATCGCGCGAGCTTCATCCCTGCGTTCAGATCGGTCAACTCGCCCCTCTCCGAGCTCGTCGTGCTCCTCTGCGTCGCCTCGGCCGGACCTCGCCGCCGGGGAAGGCCCTCAGGTGAGCCCCCGGTGCCCCGCGCGCCCGCTAGGGTTTCTGCTGTGTTTCCCGTGGCTAGGGGAGGACGACGGCCACGGACCGTCGATCGGAACTCGATCCGACGGTCCGGGTCGCTCGGTACCGTTTCGGCCGGCCGCGGCGGCTGACTGGCGGACCCTGCCTGTCGGCGATTTAAATCTCGCCCTCCCGCGCGCGTTGTTTGATTTGGGCCGGCTGGCGCCTGTCCGGCCCAGATCTGTCTAAATCCAGCCCGCGTGTGTTTTTTTTCTTTTTTTTAGGAAATCCTATTTGTCATTTTCTCAGATCTGCAAACTTTAAAAATTCATATAAAAATAAATATAAGTCCTTTTTGTGTGATTCAAGTTTCTGTCGAATCCTTGTTAAATTGTCCAGCTAGTGGCACTGGTCCCACTCCAATTGGACCCCTGTAGAAATACCTATATTTGGACTAGCCAATCAGCCCTATTATCAATCATAAATCCAAATCTTGATATCTATGTACTGGAATGGTGTGATTCCAATTTCCAGAGATGCTCTGATGTATTAGCTTGCATGTCACACTAGTTTTGATATTTTAAGAGCATAGGGATGCCTGTAGTAATTACCTTAGTGATGCTTAGGTTTCACATGGTTTTATTTATTGTGCTCAGTAGGAATATTATTTTTGGGTGATTCCAACTTCCAGTGGTAGCTTATTATGTTATCTTGCTTGAATCACTGGTTTTGCTAATTTAGGACTCTTAATCTTGCAGTAGTAATTAACATGGCATAGTGTGTAATTAATTTTAGGAAAATCATCACTTGCAGTAGAATTAGAATTTGGTGTTGAATCCAACTTTGTTGGATCATGCTCTTGAAGAGCTTTCCAGAGCACTTTAGCTCATATTTTTCTGAGATTCAGAGAATATATGGGGATTATTTTGGTGCCCTAGTGTTATTCTCTTATTGTTAAATTCATAGGAAATAAACCACACTTTGTTTTTCAGTAAATCCAACTTTGGTAGTTTCTTAAGATTGTTGTCAACCTGCAAGATTGATAGAGGTGCTGTTTGATTCACTGGATGCCTGCATGCTTGGGTTGGTTGCTAAGTGGTGGTGTTCACATCAACCTAAGAAACCCTAGTTTCTAGTAGGTTTAATTTGTTAATTAAGAACCTTTAAAGCTTTGTTTGTTTTCTAAACTTGTTTGCTTCTGATACTCTTTGATAAGATGGTATGAGTGCTGAAATGTTTGTGACTTGTGTATGCATGTGTGCTTATTGTGTGCTTTTATTTTTCCGGCGATAGAATCGAACGAGGAGTGTACCGAGGAGGGAGAAATCTTTGATTATCAAGAAGAAGACCAGGGACAAGCTACTAAGGCAAGCCATCTAACTTGATGCATATCTGAACCCTAATTACACATTTGCATGTCTCCTTCTAATTTTATTGCAGTGCATTGATTTATGTTGCCATAGTCCCTATAGCAATTATTTGTTGACTCAAGCTCCGCGAGTCAAGTTGTTATCATCCATCGAGATGACCCCCTTTGCTACCTATTCCAATACCCCTGAAGCAGTGGCTTGTTGGTTAGCGACAATGCCTTTGATAAACTTTCTAGTGGAGCTAAAACTCTAGGACTGGGAACACTCAATGAAAGTTTACAAAAATGTTTCCGAAAACCTTGGGGTAGTAACTACCCCACTGAAGTGATTTCAAAAATGGTTTTTGTCAAAATGGAGGACAAGGAGATGGTGGTTTTTAATATGACATTGGTGATCACTAGGCGTTCGCTCAGAACAATTAACCCGTGCAACCACATTACCCTGGTATGGGACGGGGCTTAGTCGGAAGTTTATCTGCCTTAGTGCGGGGAGCCTCGCACTATATAAGGGTCTGGAGGACCCCGGAATCCGGGTTGTCGCAAGTGGTGGGCAATAGTGTAGCGGGCCCGCCAATAGGCTACCCGTCCGGAAGACACTTGGGTTTCTCCCGCCGTGGCACTGGAACTACGCTCGGCAGAGGTAGACGGCCAGGGTTTGCCGGGGATGTATACTCCACAGGGTAGGCGCCCGTATTAAGGTGGATAGATGGAAGGCTATGATCGATTATCTGAACCCCGCATACTTGAGTATGACGGTCCGTGGTGGTATCCCGGCGGATTTATCGGATGGTGTGGGTAAAGTGTACAACCTCTGCAGAGTGAAATTCTATTCGAATAGCCGAGTCCTCGGTCATGGACAGTTGGGACGACCGTTGCCTAGCCCAATGTCGGTTTTGGTTTTTCAAAGTGGATTTCAGAAAGAAAAGGAGATAATGCCAGACAGAGTACTCGGAGGGTACTGCCGTGGCACGTGCTTGGTTTCGGAGTACTTGGAGGGTACTGCCGAAGGTGGAAAGTGGTCATGTGTGATTGACCGGAATTATTAAGGAGGGTGGTCATGTTTGATTGACCCCCGGCTCTTCTCTTGAAAATGAGTTCCCCCTTCCCTAGAGCTTTTACTAAAGATGCTTTACAAAGATTCTTCTTTAACAAGGATATAGAGATGTCGTATGACATGCTATATCGACATGAGAATTTGACTAGATAGGAAAAACTAGACCAGAGCCTTTCTCCATGCTACAGCCAAACTGCATATTTGTCCTCTCCCCTTTAGATGGTTTGCGAGTACAATTCAAATGTACTCACGGCTTTGTCCCTGGCTATTAACTTGGTCAGACTATGAAGAAGACTGCGAGGAAGGTGACGATGGTTGCGATGACGCCGGTGCGAACTAGGAACGTCTCTCAGTCAGTTGCCTATAGGGTAGTATGCAGGACGTGGGTCATCAACGCTGCTTGGTATCCGCTGCTTAGTTTGTAAACTTGCCCTGCGTGGCATTATCGGTCTTGGTCGTGTGACCAATTGTAAGACTTTATATTCGGTACTGTAATGGATGATGTAACTTTGATATCAGCTCGGTTATGTGGACTCACGACATACTGATCATGGGATCGTGAGTTGTATGCATAACGGGAATTCCGGGTGGTAAACCGGGGTCCCCACAGATTTAGGGTTGGATCGAAGGGGCGGGGCCTCCGGAGTCGCCTGGGAGGGAGGAGACCCGGGAGGGCAGGAATGGATGAGGCTCTTATTTTACCAGATATAGCAGGGTGTGGATCGTGTATCAAAAAAAGGGGCTACATGGAGCTCTGATGTGTGGTTGATGAAGGAGATTATTCTTCTTCGTCCCCCAGCAGCAATCCTTGTGCGTGGTGATGACCAGCCCGTTGGGAACCCCAAGAGGAAGGTGTGATGAGTATAGCAGCTGGTTTTCCCTCAATTATGAAACCAAGGTTTAATGTCGGTCAGGAGAGGAGAGACAATGACGACTGAAGGTGATGCTTGCTAGTTTGCGACAGCAGCGGACAATTTATATATGGCGCCTCGTCCAAGCTTTGCTTGCTAGCTGCAACGCGGAACCTGCACACACACAAACAAATACTTTGTTCCCAACTTACGATGAGGTTGTCAATCTCACCGGTTTGCTTGAAACAAAGGTTATGAGCGTATCGAGTGGAAAACAATATAGTATGCGAGTAAAGTAAACAGTACGAGAAAAGTAAATAGGTGATAGCAATATGATGTAAATAGGACCGGGGTCCACAGTTCACTAGTGGTGTCTCTCCATAGATAAAATAACACATGCTGGGTAAACAAATTACAGTTGGGCAATTGATAGAATAAAGATAACGTGATATGTCAAGAAGATCACTATGAGATTTACTCTGGGCATTACAACAAAATACATAGACCGCCATCCAACTGCATCTATGACTAATAATCCACCCCCGGGGATATCAATCCGAACACCCCAGAAGTATTAAGTTGCGAACAACAGATAATTGCATTAAGCAAAGTGTGTAATGTAAACAAAGCATATGCCCTTGAGCATATGAATGTTGTTTTCTCCCTAGTAGCAACAGCACATCTACCACCTTAGAGGTTTCTGTCACTCCCCCAGGTGAAATAGAGGCATGAACCCACTATCGAGCATAAATACCCCCTCTTGGAGTCACTAGCAACTACTCGGCCAAGATAGCTACTAACAACGGAGAGCATGCAAGATCATAAACAACATAGAGATAACAAAATATAATATTCAGTACATCAACTTAATTATAAACACCAATATTCATCGGATCCCAACAAACCAAACATGTAGAATTACATAACGGTGATCTCAATCATGTAGGGCAGCTCATGAGATCTAAACATGAAGCACATGGTGGAGAAGACAACCATCTAGCTACTGCTATGGACCCATAGTCCAAGGTAGACTACTCACTCATTGCTCCGGAGGCAAGCATGGCGATGAAGAAGACCTCCGGTGGCGATTCCCCTCTCCGGCAGGGTGCCGGGAAGAGCTTCTGGACCCTCCCGATCTTCGGGTCAACGGCGGCGGCGGATCGCGATGTGTTCTGGAAATCTGATCGGGTACTTAGGTTTTTTCCGTCGGGGGGTCTTTATAGGCGAAGGGGTGTCGTCAGAGGAGGGGCCAGGCGCCCTCACACGGGGGTGGCGCGGGCCAGGGGCTGGCCGCGCCGCCCCTGTGTGTGGGGCCCTGGTGGCCCACCTCCTACTCCTCTTCGGATCTCTAGAAGCTTCCGGGTAAAATAAGACTTCAGGAACTTGTTTCGTCCAATTCCAAGAATATTTCCTATGTATCACTCTGAAACACAAAAACAGCAGAAAATAGGGAACTCGCACTGTGGCAACTCGTTAATAGGTTAGTTCCGGAAAATGCATAAAAGTGCCACTAAGTGTAACGAAACAATAGGCAAATGGTGTAAAAACAAGCATGGAGCATCAAAAATTATAGATACGTTTGAGACGTATCAAGCATACCCAAGCTTAACTCCTGCTCGTCCTCGAGTAGGTAAGTGATAACAAAAGAATAATTTTCGAGGTGACATGCACCTACACAATCTTGATCATATATGTAAGCATTGGTGAGCTGGGATCAATGGAACTTAAAACATGGGCATGAAGATATAATCATGACAATAAGAACTTAGCAACCATGTTGTAAACATGCAAATGAACACAAATAAAAGATCATGAAAATGAAACAATGAAAGTCAAACGCGTGTTCAAATCATAAGGAAAAACATACAAAAGGTTTTCAGCTTGTCCTTCAAAGAGAGCAAAACATAAATGCATAGGACACCTTCAAGTTTAAGAGGGCGACTAGATACAAGTAATTTAAGAACAAGTGAAACCAACAATATGAGTCAATCAATGAACTTTGGGACAATGCATATCACACTAAGAATGACAACTATGCTCTCTTAATGGTGCATAAAGAAAGAATGTGGTGACTCAACATAAAAGTAAAAGAAAGGCCCTTCGCAGAGGGAAGCATTGATTGAGCATGTGCTAGAGCTTTTCATTTGTAAAACAGAGAGATAAAAATTGGTTTTGAGAGGTGGTTGTCTTTGTCAACGACTGGCAATGGGGTTCTTACTATCTTACATACAAAAATGAAGCAAGTTTTTGAGAGAGAGATTGGCACTTTTGTGCTCTTTTATAAAGCTTGGCACTCCTCCCCACCTTTTTTCCTTTCACAAACCATGGCTAACCGATTCCATCGGGTGCCCACCAACATTCACTTTCCATGGAGGAGTGCCTTTTTTCTTTTCTTTTTTTCTCTTTTTTCTTTTCTTTTTGGAATAAGCAATATGGAAGATAGCAAATCCCACCACTACGTCCCCATGAGCTGAAATAGTGTCACAAAACGAGAAGTGTTTTGAAGGTTTTTGAAAGGTAGCACATGAAAATTTACTTTGGAATGGCTTACAAATACCATGTATAGGAATTTATAGTGGACACAATGGCAAACTTTGGCTTTTAGGAATTGGATGCACGAGTAGAGCTCATACTCAGTACAAGGCGAGGGCTAGCAAAAGACTGGGAGCGACCAACTAAGAGAGCAATAATGGCCATAATCATGCAAAGCGACATTAAAAGAAGCATAAGATGGCATCAAAAGTCAAAAACTAAATGATCATGAAGGCTATTGGCGACTTTGTAAGAGTCTAACATGTGTGAGCATGCGCCAAGTCAACCCAAATAAAGCATCAAGGAGAAAACCAAAATAATGCTTCCATACAATAAAAACAACGCATGATTTTTTCAAAGGCTCATTAAGCAATCTCAGTTATTTGAGACAAGTCATGCTACAGCAAAACCACTAAGCATACTATCAAAAAGACATCAAGCATGACATGAAAAAGCCTAAGCCGCAGTCTACACAAGCTCCTTCTTGTACCACTATTTTGCACAAAGCTTTTTCTCTTTTCCAACACCATTTGAAATTTTTATAAACACCTCTTTTGATGAAAACCAATAAAGATCAGAGGCAAAAATACACCTTGATGAAAAGATATGACAAGATCTGCACGCATATCAAGGCGAAAACGAAAACCAAAAGCAGTAGCAGAAAAAGAAGAACGCTTGATTTTTAATAAGAATGAAAACTAGAGCGTTCTTTGCAAATGAAAACGAGTACATCTCCTCCAAAGGAAATTTGTTGGGGTCCAACCATTTATTGCAGCAAACAAACAAACTAAACCAACTAAGAAAACGAAAACAACTAACGCTCCAAGAAAAACACATAGTGCATGAAGCAATAAAAATATAGTGTTTTGAAAGGTGACCTGATTTTTGCCGATGAAGAAGGGGTGTCTTGGGGGCATCCCCAAGCTTTGACGCTTGTACTTCTTGGATATTTCTTGGGGTGATGCATGGGCATCCCCAAGCTTGAGCTTTTGTCCATTCTTCAACTCATCTCATCATTCTCCAATCCCTACACTTGAAAACTTCCTTCATACAAAACTAAACACAAATCGATTAGCAACATTAGTGCAAGCATAACATATAATAAATCCTCTATTTGCTTCAGGTTTCAACTCAAAACCACCACATATATAGCATATACTACTGTAGCAACCTCCCCAAAAGTTCCATGATCAAAAGAACTCAAAAGAAAGCGATAAAGTGGCAAACACAAATATTGGCAGAAATCTGTCAAAACTGAACAGCTGACAAAGGTCGAATTTTTGAGGGATTTTCTGTTGCTCAAATCAAAAAGTGTTCAACTAAGAAAAGTTTGGATATAACCTGGGGCATATGCACAAGAAATCGCAGGTCCAAAAGATAAACAGAGAATTTTCATGAATTTTTACGGTGCAGCACCGAAAACAGTTTCAGGACAGCAACATCCCCAAATCTTTACCTCACTCAAATTAGAGGCTTCTCTTGGCACAAAAACGAAATAAACAAGATAAGGAGCGGTCATTATAGTAGTAATGACTTCCAGGACTCAAATAAAAGAAAAAGTACTGAAAAGAAAACATTGGGTTATCTCCCAAGAGTGCTTTTCTTTAACGCCTTTGAGCTAGGCGCAGAAAAGTGCGAATCAAGTAATATCAAGAGATGAAGCATCAAGCTCATAATTTGTTCTAAGAATAGAGTCAAAAAGTAATTTATTTCTTTTCCTAGGGAAGTGTTCCATACCTTTCTTAAGTGGGAATTGATATTTGATAGTGCCTTCCCTCATATCAATGATAGCACCTACAGTTCGAAGAAAGGGTCTTCCCAAAATAATAGGACATGAAGCATGGCATTCAACGTCCATAACAAGAAAATCAACCGGAACAAGGTTATTGTTAACCACAATAAGAACATCATTAATCCTTCCCAAAGGTTTCTTCTTAGCAACATCAGCAATAGGAACATCAAAATAACACTTTTCAAGCGGTGGTAAATCAAGCATGTCATAAATCTTTCTAGGCATGATAGAAATACTAGCACCTAGATCACATAAAGCATGGCAATCATAACCATTAACATGCATATCAATGATGGGTTCCCACCCATCTTCTAACTTCTTGGGAACAGAGGCTTTTTGCTTCAACTTTTCATCCCTAATCTTTATGAGATCATTGGTAATATGCTTAGTAAAAGCAATATTTAAAGAACTAGCGTTGGGAGTCAAAGCAAGCTTTTGCAAGAACAAAATTACTTCAGATATATTGCAGCCATCAACATCAAAATCATTAAAAGAAATAGAGCTATCATCTCCCACACTCCGAAAAATTTCAGCACTCTTTTGAGAAAAAGTTTTGGCAGTTTTAGGCTTTTTAACACAGGGAGTGGGAGTTTTCTCTACACCAATCAAAGTAAGAGGATTGCTACCAGTAGGAGCAACATCATTAGAGGTAGTAATAGTACATACCTTCATCTCTCTAGCCATCTCATCTTCTCTTTCCCACCTGGCATGCAATTCCGCTAACAATCTAATATTTTCATCAATTCCAACTTTAATAGCATTAGCGGCAGCAACAACATTGCTCTCTTTCACATCATTAGGAAACACTTTTAGTTTCAGAAATTCAACATCATGATCAAGGCTATCAACTTTAGAAGCAAGAATATCAATTTTGCCTAACTTTTCCTCAACAGACTTGTTAAAAGCAGTTTGCTTACCGATGAAGTCCTTGAGCATTACCTCAAGCTCGGAGGGCGCGGCCCTAGTGTTGTTGTAGGAATTACCATAAGAGTTACCATAACCATTACCATTGGTAGAAGGATACGGCCTATAATTGTTACTAGCAAAATTGTTCCTATAAGCATTGTTGTTAAAATTGTTGTTTCTAATGAAATTCACATCAACATGCTCTTCTTGAGCAACCAGAGAGGCTAAAGGAACATTATTAGGATCAACATGAGTCCTATCATTAGCAAGCATAGCCATAATGGTATCAATCTTATCATTCAAGGAAGAGGTTTCCTCAACAGAATTTACCTTCTTACCTTGTGGAGCTCTCTCGGTGTGCCATTCAGAATAATTTACCATCATGTTGTCGAGTAGCTTTGACGCGGCGCCCAAGGTAAGGGACATAAAAGTGCCTCCAGCAGCTAAATCAAGTAGGTTCCTTGAAGAAAAATTCAGTCCTGCATAAAAAGTTTGGATAATCATCCAAGTAGTCAGTCCATGAGTGGGGCAATTCTTTATCATAGATTTTATTCTTTCCCAAGCTTGAGCAACATGTTCATTATCAAACTGAGTAAACTTCATAATATTGCTACGCAAAGCTATAATCTTAGCAGGAGGATAGTATCTACCAATAAAAGCATCCTTACACTTAGCCCATGAATCAATACTATTCTTAGTCAAAGACAGCAACCAATCTTTAGCTTTTCCTCTCAAAGAAAAAGGAAACAACTTGAGCTTAATAATATCACTATCAACATCCTTATATTTCTACATCTCACATAGCTCAACAAAATTGTTGAGATGAGCTGCAGCATCTTCAGTACTAGCACCAGAAAATTGCTCTTTCATAACAAGGTTCAATAAAGCAGGCTTAATCTCATAAAAGTTTGCAGCAGTAGCAGGTGGTGCAATAGGAGTGCAGATAAAATCACTATTGTTTGTGCTAGTGAAGTCACACAACTTGGTGTTTTCAGGATTGGCCATTTCAGCAAAACGAAAGTAAACAAGTAAAAACAGCTACCAAGGATTCTAATTTTTTTGGGTTTTTGATATAAAAAGCAATGCAGGTAAAATAAAATAAAGTAAAGCAAAACAAATAACAAAGTAAAGAATGTGTGTGCGAAGAACTCCCATCGCAGAAGTCTTCTCTCTTCCCCGGCAACGGCGCCAGAAAAGAAGCTGCTACTTGGTGATGGCGCCAGAAAAGAGGCTGCTGGCGTGTAGTTGACGTGGGAGCAGTAAGTCCTTGTGCGTGGTGAATGACCAGCCCGTTGGGAACCCCAAGAGGAAGGTATGATGAGTGTAGCGGCTGTTTTTCCCTCAATTATGAAACCGAGGTTTATCGATCAGGAGAGGAGAGACAATGACGACTGAAGGTGATGCTTGCTAGTTTGCGACAGCAGCGGACAATTTATATATGGCGCCTCGTCCAAGCTTTGCTTGCTAGCTGCAACGTGGAACCTGCATACACACAAACAAATACTTTGTTCCCAACTTGCGATGAGGTTGTCAATCTCACCGGTTTGCTTGAAACAAAGGTTATGAGCGTATCGAGTGGAAAACAATATAGTATGCGAGTAAAATAAACAGTGCGAGTAAAGTAAACAGTGCGAGTAAAGTAAACAGGTGATAGCAATATGATGTAAATAGGACTAGGGTCCACAGTTCACTAGTGGTGTCTCTCCATAGATAAAATAACACATGCTGGGTAAACAAATTACAGTTGGGCAATTGATAGAATAAAGATAACGTGATATGTCAAGAAGATCACTATGAGATTTACTCTGGGCATTACAACAAAATACATAGACCGCCATCCAACTGCATCTATGACTAATAATCCACTTGTGGTGAATCAATCCGAGAACTCCACAAGTATTAAGTTGCGAACAACAGATAATTGCATTAAGCAAAGTGTGTAATGTAAACAAAGCATATGCCCTTGAGCATATGAATGTTGTTTTCTCCCTAGTAGCAACAGCACATCTACCACCTTAGAGGTTTCTGTCACTCCCCCAGGTGAAATAGAGGCATGAACCCACTATCGAGCATAAATACCCCCTCTTGGAGTCACTAGCAACTACTCGGCCAAGATAGCTACTAACAACGGAGAGCATGCAAGATCATAAACAACATAGAGATAACAAAAGATAATATTCAGTACAGCAACTTAATCATAAACACCAATATTCATCGGATCCCAACAAACCAAACATGTAGAATTACATAACGGTGATCTCAATCATGTATGGCAGCTCATGAGATCTAAACATGAAGCACATAGTGGAGAAGACAACCATCTAGCTACTGCTATGGACCCATAGTCCAAGGTAGACTACTCACTCATCGCTCCGGAGGCAAGCATGGCGATGAAGAAGACCTCCGGTGGCGATTCCCCTCTCCGGCAGGGTGCCGGGAAGAGCTTCTGGACCCTCCCGATCTTCGGGTCGACAGCGGCGGCGGATCGCGATGTATTCTGGAAAACTAATCGGGCGCTTAGGTTTTTCTCGTCGGGGGGTCTTTATAGGCGAAGGGTCGATGTCAGAGGAGGGACCAGGCACCCTCACACGGGGGTGGCGCGGGCCAGGGGCTGGTCGCGCCGCCCCTGTGTGTGGGGCCCTGGTGGCCCCCCTCCTACTCTCCTTCGGATCTCTGGAAGCTTCCGGGTAAAATAAGACTTCAGGAACTTGTTTCGTCCAATTCCGAGAATATTTCTTGTGTATCACTTCTGAAACACAAAAACAGCAGAAAACGGGAAACTTGCACTGTGGCACTTGTTAATAGGTTAGTTCCGGAAAATGCATAAAAATGCCACTAAGTGTAACGAAACAATAGGCAAATGGTGTAAAAACAAGCATGGAGCATCAAAAATTATAGATACGTTTGAGACGTATCAGAATGTATCTCACAAACAAGATCTAAAACAAGAGCAATAAAACAATTTGGCAAATTGAAACTTGTTTGAGCAAACATGTCACATAGAAGAAAGATAATTTGCAATATCAACACTATGTGATACAACCTCAAATATACACATTTTATTGGTTTGTAGTATGCACAAAGCATATTTCTCCCCCATAATGTGATAAAGCATTTATTTTCACAAGAGGCAAATAAAATCCAACATGAGATGATTAATGGACATTATAGAATTTGAATTTCTCATGAGCATGACATACCACATAGAGACTAGATAATTTAAAATATAAACACTAAGTGGTATTCCTCATGTGCACACATATTTAGGATTGTGAAGTGCCAAAGCATATTAGTCCATTAGTCTCTCAAAAAAGCCAAATAATATAAATGAAGATGCAATAAGGCTCAAACACAAACACACATACATGGTATGCAAACCCACAAGTACATACTTGATTAATCAAAATAAAACAAGTAGGTAGCACAACATATACCAACACATGTAATGGAACACAACCAACACATGCAAAAGGGGCGAGTAACTTTCAATGTAGATAAGTTGAGTACATGTTACCGCAAAGAGGAACATTGGATATATGATATAAACAAGATAATCCAATTGACTTGACTTGAGACAATATATTGATGAAGATCCCTTAATTCTTCATGATATAGCCAAGTCTCCAATGCCCTCCAACAAACACCTATTGATCAAGTTTTGGTGTGATGGTCCCCAACTAAGTTGGGTCCTAAGAGGTTAGTCACAATAGGCTTGGCCACCCAAATGGTTCTTTTCTTGACACCACATGGAGTACCAACAAATTTGGCAAACACATTGCCAACCTTATCCTTGCAAAGGGAATAAGCATCATCAATTATGATAGGGTTGGATGAGTTACCCATAGTGCATGAAGAAGAAAGGTGACCCTTCTCACGGCATATGTAGCAAGTTCTTTTCTTCACCTTCTTCTCACTTGATTTTTCCGCAATGGGAGCATTAGCTTGATTCTTCTTGGGAAGTGGCATTGATACGTCTCAAACGTATCTATAATTTTTGATGCTCCATGCTTGTTTTTACACCATTTGCCTTGTGTTTCGTTACACTTCGTGGCATTTTTATGCGATTTCCGGAACTAACCTATTGACAAGATGCCACAGTGCCAGTTCCCTGTTTTCTGCTGTTTTTGTGTTTCAGAAGTGATACACAGGAAATATTCTCGGAATTGGATGAAACCAAAGCCAGAAGTCTTATTTTTCCCGGGAGCATCCAGACATCCGAAGAGAGGAAGGAGAGGGGCCACAGGCCACCCTCACACAGGGCTGGCGCGGCCCAGGCCCTGGCCGCGCCACCCTAGTGTGAGGAGGCCTGGGGCTACCTCTGACATCGCCCCTTCGCCTATAAGAAGCCTCGGGACGGAAAACCCTAGAGGATTCGGCAATTTTCCAGAAAGAGTTCCGCAGCTCCGCCGCCATCGCCGACGAATTTCGGGGGACAGAAGTCTCTGTTCCGGCACCCTGCCGGGACGGGGAAGTGCCCCGGAGCCATCTCCATCGATCTCCATTGCCGTTTCCGCCGTCTCCATCGACCTCACCGCCATCTCCATCAACCTTGCTGTCTCCTATGATGAGGAGGGAGTAGTTCATCCCCGGGGCTAAGGGCTCTACCGGTAGCTATGTGGTTCACCTCTCTCTCCCATGATGTGATCTTTATGTGATCGTGAGCTTTGTATCATGTTGAACAAGTACATGTTATTATTCAGATATTTTGTGTACTCTAGCAATGTTATTAAAGTAATTTATTCCTCCTGCTATGGTGTAACGGTGACAGTGCGTGCATCATGGTGGTACTTGGTTTAGGCTATGATTGTGATCTCTTGTGGATTATGAGAATAATTATTGCTATGATAGTTTGAGTGATCTATTCCTCCTTTCATGGTGTAATGTTGACAGTGTGTGCACCGTGTTAGTACTTGGTTTAAGTTGCAATGATTTCTATCTTGAGTTGTTCTTTGATTTGGGTATCGCTATGAGTGGTGTTTGTCAAGTACTTGATGGACTTTAAGGGGTGCTTCTGTAGCCACTACACAATGATTAGTGTTATTCAATAGGAGAGTAATTCAGAGTGCCTTAGCAAAGAGAAGTTATTTGTTCAGTCATGTTATATTGTTGGGAGTGTGTCCACTAGTGAAAGTATGATCCCTAGGCCTTGTTTCCAAGCTTTGCATACCGTTTACTTGCTGTTTTGTTACTTGTTTGCTCGCAGCGATTTTTATTCCATATTGCAGTTACTACTTATAATCATCTATACCACTTGTATTTTACTATCTCTTCGCCGAACTAGTGCACCTATACATCTGACAAGTGTATTGGGTGTGTTGGGGACACAAGAGACTTTCTGTATCGTAATTGCAGGGTTGCTTGAGAGGGATAGCTTTGACCTCTAACCTCCCTGAGTTCGATAAACCTTGGGTGATCCACTTAAGGGAAACTTGCTGCTGTTCTACAAACCTCTGCACTTGGAGGCCCAACAAGTGTCTACAAGAATAGAAGTACGTAGACATCAAGCTCTTTTCTGGCGCCGTTGCCGGGGAGGTAAGGTAAAAGGTACTCGCATCCTCCTGTGTGAGTGCTCGGAGTTATTTCCTTTAGATTCTGTAGTTATATCTTTTTGTTTCTTGTTTTTATTTTCACTAGTTAGGCTTAATGGAAAACAAAGAGTTCTTTAGTCTTTTTCCTGATTTTAGATTTGAAGAGAAAATTGAAAATCCTTTGGAGCTTATTTCGCATAGCAATGTTATTAGTACGAATGCTTTGAATACTGTTAATGCTAATGCTATAGAAAAGTCTAACCTTGGGGAAGCTAGTTTTGTTAAGTATGATATTTTTAGTCCCCCAGCTTTAGTGGAGAAAGTTTGCTCTGATGATATTTTATCTCCCATATGTGATGTTTCTAATGATGCTTGTGCTCCTCATCCTTTTAAAATACCTATGGAGATTGTTGAACGTATTAGGGATAACTGCTATTTAGGAGATGGAACTGTCCATCCTGGTGATCATCTGCTCTTTATACATGAATTATGCGAGTTGTTGCAGTGTGCAGGTATTTCAATGAACCAAGTTAAGAAGAAGCTATTCTCTTTGTCACTGAAAGGCAGAGCTGAGGAATGGTATCGGCTGCTTGAAGATGGCCCATCTATTGCATGGGAGGAAATTGTACCTCTCTTTTATTCTAAATTCTATCCTCCAAGTGAGATTCATAAAGATCGTAATCAGATATATAATTTTTGGCCTCATGAGGGAGAAAGCATTGCCCAAGCGTGGGGAAGATTGAAGTTACTAATGCATAAATGTCCTATTCATGATCTTCCCCGTAATATTATTATTAACAATTTTTATGCAAGGCTTTCAGGACATTACAAGGACTATCTAGATGCATGCTTTGATGGGTCTTTCACAAGCAAGGATGTCGACACCAAGTGGGGTCTGCTTGAAACAATTCAAAACAATATTGAAGGTTGGGATAGCGACAAAGGTAAAGGATCAGGTATGAATTACGAGTTTGATTGCATTAAGTCTTTCGCTGAAACTGCTAATTTTCAAGAGCTTAGTGCTAAGTATGGTCTTGATCCTCAAATTATGGTTGATTGCTTTAAAGCCTTTGCTTCCCATATAAATGTTCCTAAAGGAAATGGGGACGTGTATCATGAACCTTTAAAGGATACTTGCATAGAAAGTGATATTGTTATTGATGATTGCAATAAACATGCTCAAACTTCTAAAAGTACTACTTCTTATAAGCATGTTAATTTTTGTGGAGTACATAGACCTTGTGAACAGAGTTACAACAAGGAAGATTATTGCATCACCCACGCAAATGAAGAAACTAGCATGTGGCTCAAGGATCTAGATGTGCTTGGTGAATGGGTTTGTGATCTTTATCCTTTTCTTTGTGAATTTTGCGGTGAAAAGGGGCACTTTAATTTTCAATGCCCAATTAATCGAACGAATACTGCAGATTTGTATTGTGATGATAAGATTACTTTCAATCAGTATGATGAGCTTACTTTGTTTTTGAATTGTGAAGAGATATCTAGAAAGATTGCTTTGGTAGACATGAATGATGTTGATCTTAATAGCACCCTTCGTGGTTGTCTTCTCTATTGTGCTAAAGATTGTCTCGCAAATACTTACTTACAAGATCTTATTAAACATGATGTTTTGCCAAGCTATGATAGGACTAATAGATGTTTCGATCTTATTAATAGAGAGGAGGAATCCTCCAAAGTTTCTTCTGTTGTTTCTGTCAGCAAGCCAGATTATGTGGAGAAGATGCATTTCCCTCCTAAAGGATATGTGGAGAAGATGCCCTTCAAGTCTCTCCCTCCTAAAGGAGAGAGTAAGAAGAGTAAGAAGAAGAAGAAGAAGAAGAAGAAGAAGAAGAGGAGTAAGAGGCGAGAGGACACGGTATCTTCCCCTAAGCATTATGATCCTGCTATAGATTATGATAATTCTGATTGGGATGATGTTCCTATGCCTGTTACCTATGTTAGTGATCATGATTGGGAAAAGCACTCTACTTTTGATATTGAAAATCTTTTTGGTACCAATTCTAAGGTTAATAATTGTTGTACCATTAGTGCTATCCATGTTCCTTCTTATGATGATATGTTTGATGAGTATGCTTTGCGACATAGTAGTTCTCTAGCTTGTGATGATGGGTATAATATTTTCAGTTTACCTACTTTTGAGGAGAAAATTAGTTATGATTACAATATGCCTCCTGTTTTTGATGATTATGGTGATGAGAATAATTATTCTGTTGAATCTGCTCCTACTACTATTATTCATGTAGGGAGTATTAATCCTTTTATGCATGTGGCTCATGATAGGGATGCTTTATGTGATAGTTATATTGTTAGTTCTATTCATGATGCTACTGAAAGTTATTATGAGAGAGGGAAACATGGTTTGATGGATCTCAACAATATTAAGTTTCCCCTCTTTATGTTGCAAATCTTGAAGTGGCACTTGTTTTATCTATCCATGCTTGCTACTGTGTGCCTCGTTGATTTATTTTCTTACAAGATTCCTATGCATAGGAAGTGGTTCAGATATAAATGTCTTTCACATTTGCTTTTTGATGCTCTCTATTGCTTTAAGTTCCTATATGGCGCCTTTGCTTCAAGCTCTTATATGGCGCCCACATGAGCATCTTTGCAAATTACTGCGCCTAGCTCAAAGGCGTTAAAGAAAAGCACTCTTGGGAGATAACCCATTGTTTATTTTCAGTATTTTTTCTTTTATTTGAGTCTTGGAAGTTATTACTACTGTAATAACCTCTCCTTATCCTTTTTATTTCGTTTTTGTGCCAAGGGAAGCCTCTAATTTGAGTGAGGTAAAGATTTGGGGATGTTGCTGTCCTGAAACTGTTTTCGGTGCTATACCGTAAAAATTCGTGAAAATTCTCTGTTTATCTTTTGGACCTGCGATTTCTTGTGCATATGCCCCAGGTTATATCCAAACTTTTCTTAGTTGAACACTTTTTGATTTGAGCAACAGAAAATCCCTCAAAAATTCGACCTTTGTTAGCTGTTCAGTTTTGACAGATTTCTGCCAATATTTGTGTTTGCCACTTTATTGCTTTCTTTTGAGTTCTTTTGATCATGGAACTTTTTGGGAAGTTGCTACAGTAGTATATGCTATATATGTGGTGGTTTTGAGTTGAAACCTGAAGCAAATAGAGGATTGATTATATGTTATGCTTGCACTAATGTTGCTAATAGAATTGTGTTTAGTTTTGTATGAAGGAAGTTTTCAAGTGTAGGGATTGGAGAATGATGAGATGAGTTGAAGAATGGACAAAAGCTCAAGCTTGGGGATGCCCATGCATCACCCCAAGAAATATCCAAGAAGTACAAGCGTCAAAGCTTGGGGATGCCCCCGAGGCACCCCTTCTTCATCGGCAAAAATCAGGTCACCTTTCAAAACACTATATTTTTATTGCTTCATGCACTATGTGCTTTTCTTGGAGCGTCAGTTGTTTTAGTTTTCTTAGTTAGTTTAGTTTTGTTTGCTGCAATAAATGGTTAGATCACATCATGTTTCTTTTGGAGGGAGATGAACTCCGTTTTTCATTTGCCAAGAACACTCTGTTTTTCACTCTTATCGTTTCAACGAGTGTTCTTCTTTTTCCGCTACTGCTTTTGGTTTTCGTTTTCGCCTTGATATGCGTTCAGACCTTGTCATATCTTTTCATCAAGGTGTATTTTTTCCTCTGATCTTTATTGGTTTTCATCAAAAGAGGTGTTTATAAAAATTTCAAATGGTGTTGGAAAAGAGAAAAAGCTTTGTGCAAAATAGTGGTACAAGAAGGAGCTTGTGTAGACTGCGGCTTAGGCTTTTTTCATGTCATGCTTGATATCCTTTTGATAGTATGCTTAGTGGTTTTTCTGTAGCACGACTTATCTCAAATAACTGAGATTGCTTAATGAGCCTTTGAAAAAATCATGCGTTGTTTTTATTGTATGGAAGCATTATTTTGGTTTTCTCCTTGATGCTTTATTTGGGTTGACTTGGCGCATGCTCACACATGTTAGACTCTTACAAAGTCGCCAATAGCCTTCATGATCATTTAGTTTTTGAATTTTGATGCCATCTTATGCTTTTTTTTAATGTCGCTTTGTCGCTTTGCATGATTATGGCCATTATTGCTCTCTTAGTTGGTCGCTCCCAGTCTTTTGCTAGCCCTCACCTTGTACTGAGTATGAGCTCTACTCGTGCATCCAACTCCTAAAAACCAAGTTTGCCATTGTGTCCAATATAAATTCCTATGCATGGTATTTGTAAGCCATTCCAAGTAAATTTTCATGTGCTACCTTTGAAAAAACCTTCAAAATACTTCTCGTTTTGTGACACTATTTTCAGCTCATGGGGACGTAGTGGTCGGATTTGCTATCTTCCATATTGCTTATTCCAAAAAGAAAAAAAAGGAAAAAAAGAAAGAAAAAAGGCATTCCTCCATGGAAAGTGAATGTTGGTGGGCACCCGATGGAATCGGTTAGCCATGGTTTGTGAAAGGAAAAAAAGGTGGGGAGGAGTGCCAAGCTTTGTAAAAAAGAGCACAAAAGTGCCAATCTCTCTCTCAAAAACTTGCTTCATTTTTGTATGGAAGATAGTAAGAACCCCATTGCCAGTCGTTGACAAAAGCAACCACCTCTCAAAACTCAAGTTTTATCTCTCTGTTTTACAAATGAAAAGCTCTAGCACATGTTTAATCACTGCTTCCCTCTGCGAAGGGCCTTTCTTTTACTTTTATGTTGAGTCACCACCTTCTATCTTTATGCACCATTAAGAGAGCATAGTTGTCATTCTTAGTGTGATATGCATTGTCCCAAAGTTCATTGATTGACTCATATTGTTGGTTTCACTTGTTCTTAAATTATTTGTATCTAGTCGCCCTCTTAAACTTGAAGGTGTCCTATGCTTTTATGTTTTGCTCTCCATGAAGGACAAGCTGAAAACCATTTGTATGTTTTTCCTTATGATTTGAACACACGTTTGACTTTCATTGTTTCATTATTCATGATCTTTTGTTTGTGTTCATTTGCATGTTTACAACATGGTTGCTAAGTTCTTTATTATCAAGATTGTGTCTTTCATGCCCATGTTTTAAGTTCTTATGATCCCAGCTCACAAATGCTTACATATATGATCAAGTTTGTGTAGGTGCATGTCACCTCAAAAATTATTTCTTTTGTTATCACTTACCTACTCGAGGACGAGCAGGAGTTAAGCTTGGGGATGCTTGATACGTCTCAAACGTATCTATAATTTTTGATGCTCCATGCTTGTTTTTACACCATTTGCCTTGTGTTTCGTTACACTTCGTGGCATTTTATGCGATTTCCGGAACTAACCTATTGACAAGATGCCACAGTGCCAGTTCCCTGTTTTCTGCTATTTTTGTGTTTCAGAAGTGATACACAGGAAATATTCTCGGAATTGGACGAAACCAAAGCCAGAAGTCTTATTTTTCCCGGGAGCATCCAGACATCCGAAGAGAGGAAGGAGAGGGGCCACAGGCCACCCTCACATAGGGCTGGCGCGGCCCAGGCCCTGGCTGCGCCACCCTAGTGTGAGGAGGCCTGGGGCCACCTCTGACATCGCCCCTTCGCCTATAAGAAGCCTCGGGACGGAAAACCCTAGAGGATTCGGCAATTTTCCAGAAAGAGTTCCGCAGCTCCGCCGCCATCGCCGACGAATTTCGGGGGACAGAAGTCTCTGTTCTGGCACCCTGCCGGGACGGGGAAGTGCCCCCGAAGCCATCTCCATCGATCTCCATCGCCGTTTCCGCCGTCTCCATCGACCTCACCGCCATCTCCATCAACCTTGCTGTCTCCTATGATGAGGAGGGAGTAGTTCATCCCCGGGGCTAAGGGCTCTACCGGTAGCTATGTGGTTCACCTCTCTCTCCCATGATGTGATCTTTATGTGATCGTGAGCTTTTGTATCATGTTGAACAAGTACATGTTATTATTCAGATATTTTGTGTACTCTTGCAATGTTATTAAAGTAATTTATTCCTCCTGCTATGGTGTAACGGTGACAGTGCGTGCATCATGGTGGTACTTGGTTTAGGCTATGATTGTGATCTCTTGTGGATTATGAGAATAATTATTGCTATGATAGTTTGAGTGATCTATTCCTCCTTTCATGGTGTAATGTTGACAGTGTGTGCACCGTGTTAGTACTTGGTTTAAGTTGCAATGATTTCTATCTTGAGTTGTTCTTTGATTTGGGTATCGCTATGAGTGGTGTTTGTCAAGTACTTGATGGACTTTAAGGGGTGCTTCTGTAGCCACTACACAATGATTAGTGTTATTCAATAGGAGAGTAATTCAGAGTGCCTTAGCAAAGAGAAGTTATTTGTTCAGTCATGTTATATTGTTGGGAGTGTGTCCACTAGTGAAAGTATGATCCCTAGGCCTTGTTTCCAAGCTTTGCATACCGTTTACTTGCTGTTTTGTTACTTGTTTGCTCGCAGCGATTTTTATTCCATAATGCAGTTACTACTTATAATCATCTATACCACTTGTATTTTACTATCTCTTCGCCGAACTAGTGCACCTATACATCTGACAAGTGTATTGGGTGTGTTGGGGACACAAGAGACTTTCTGTATCGTAATTGCAGGGTTGCTTGAGAGGGATAGCTTTGACCTCTAACCTCCCTGAGTTCGATAAACCTTGGGTGATCCACTTAAGGGAAACTTGCTGCTGTTCTACAAACCTCTGCACTTGGAGGCCCAACAAGTGTCTACAAGAATAGAAGTGCGTAGACATCAGGCATTTCTTCAACTCGAGGTTGAGCGTGCCCTTGAACTTGAGGCCGCTTCCCTTATTGCTTCTCAACTAATGCCTTCTTCTTCAAAGGGCAAGATCTAACATGGTGCCCTTCAATTTTGCACTTGAAGCAAACAATCTTGGCCGGATCTTTGACTTGTCCTTGGCCCTTCTTCTTCTTGTTAACCGTGGACTTCTTGTTGTTGTTGGAGATAAACCCAAGTCCACTCTTGTCATTGGGGGATTTTTGCACACTCAACATATTGTCGAGTTTGGATTTCCCTTCATGACTCTTTACCAAGTCTTTCTTCAAAGAAGAGACTTGGGCCTTGAGCTCTTCGATTTCCTCTACATGGTTAGTAACAACACAAGTACTAGAGGAAGTAGAAGCTTCATTATTAGAGCAACAAGGAAAGGAAAGTAATTCATCACAAGATGTAGCAATGTTATGAGTGGATGAATTACTAGGACTAGCACAAGGCAATATGGCATTTTGAGAAGTAGTGCAAATGTCTACATGAGGCTCACTAGATGTTACCTTTGACATAATAGCCTCATGAGCTAATTTTAGCCTATCATGGGAAGCTAGAAGATCCTCATGGGAGCTAGAGAGCTTTCCATGATTTTCTTCCAATTTCCCATATTTGCTAGTTAACAAATCAAGTTGAGCCCTTAGCTCAACATTCTCCTTCAAGATGGATGCTTCACAAGAAGTAGAGTTAGTAGCACAAGCATCATCACTAATGGAAAGCGGAGAAGACAATTTAGTAAGCTCATTTGAGTTTGAAGCTTTAAGTTGCTCATGCGACTCGGTGAGAATGATGGGCTCACACGAAATGACCCTAGAGTCATTTTTAAGAAGCACAACATTCTCAAGGAGTTTAGCATAAGTAACTACAAGCTCTTCATATTTAGTTTCAAAATCATTTGCCACCACAAGAGGTCTATCATAGGATTTCTTTATTTTAGATAATTCTAAAGTAAAGGTCTCCTCAAGAGATTCCTTGGTGGTTTGTTCTTCTTCTAGAGCTTCTTTTAGATCCGCAATCTCATCCGCGTAATCACGGGCATGACCTTGCATTTTAAAAATGGTATTCTCATGCTCCTCAATAATTTTATTGCTCTCGGTGGCAATAGCCAAAATCTTATAGAAGTAAGAGCAAGCAATTTTATTCTTACGAATAGCATGAAAAAACATTTCACTCTTCTCAAATAAAGAAGCAAGATCATCATATTCTTCTTCATTATCCTCATTCTCATCATCACTAGATATATTGGGTTCCAAAGAAGGAGTTACCTTTGAAGCCCTAGCCATAAGGCAAATGTGGGAAGCAATTGATGATGATGAATAAATACTTGAAGCACCAAGCGAGATCATGTCTTGGCCAATAGAATTTCTGGTTTCCTCTACATTGTTAGACACACAACAACTAGAGGAACTAGAGGCATTTATATCATGGCAACAAGACGAAGTAAGCATATCATTATGAGATGTGTTCAAGGAGCATACACATGATATGCAAGGACTATCAACACAAGCATGTAAAGCATTTATGGTGCTAGAAGTATTTAAGTCCAAAGATGAAGCATGGCAATGAGATAGAGATGAATGATCATCACAAGTAAGCTTACTATCAACATTGCAATTTCCATCAACATTCACCATAGAGTTACCTTGTGTCTTGCTACACTTTGGTGAAGTGGAAGAGAGTTCATCACGACCGGAAGTGGAGGAAATACAATCATCCTCAATCTTGTTGGACATGTCATATTTGTCTTGAATCTTTGTCCAAAACTCATGAGCGCTACGGAAAGGCATGATTGCAAGAATAACTGCATTGCTCACAAAATCAACAAGCACATTAGTAGCTCGAGAATTAAGATAAGAGTTTCTCTTCTCCTCTAAAGATAGACTTTGGGAATCCTTAGGAGGAGAGAAACCCATATCTAGAATTCTCTCTATATTTGGGTCCATATCACGAAAATGATTAAGCATGCAAATTTTCCATATATCATATTAGTGCCATCAAATATAAAGGTGTCATTGTGCACTAATCCCCTAGCCGACATCTTTGCTCTCAAGGCGGTGAAGCCCTAAAATGAGAGACCTTGCTCTGATACCAAATGAAAGTACAAGGATGTCGCCTAGAGGGGGGTGAATAGGCGATTTAAAACTTTGACGAGTGGCTTGAGAAATGCGGAATAAAACTAATGTTTAATTTGCCAAGCATACAAAACCTAAACAAACTAGGTTCACCTATGTGCACCAACAACTTATGCTAGACAATATAAGCAACTATGAGATAGCAAGATATATATAACTTCAAGCACGAAGGCTATCACAAAGTAAATTGCATAAGTAAAGGAGCTCGGGTATAGAAATAACCGAGGGACACGGAGACAATAATGTATCCCGAAGTTCACACCCTTGCGAGTGCTAATCTCCGTTGGAGCGGTGTGGAGGCACAAGGCTCCCCAAACGCCACGGAGGCTCACCGTAATCTCCTCGAGCCCTCCCACCAAGATGGAAGACCCGACCACTATGGGACACTTGAGGGCGGTCACCGAACCCGTACAAGCTTGGGGCAATCTCCACAACTCAATTGGAGGCTCCCAAGAATCGCCACTGAGGCACCACAAAGCTTGGGAAGATCTCCACAACTTAATTGGAGGTCCCCAAGTAATTGCCACGGAGGCACCACAAAGCTTGGGAAGATCTCCACAACTCAATTGGAGGTCCCCAAGTAATCCACTAAGCCACTAAGCCGTCTAGGGTTCCAATAACCCAAGAGTAAAAAGCTCAACGAGCTTTTCACCACCGAATCTCCGAGGAGAACTCAAACCGATGCAACCGATGCGATGGCAAGAACACAAGTGCTCAAATCCTTCTCACTCAAATCCTACCAAAGCAACTAATGCTATGGAGAGATATGAGAGGAAGAACAAAGGAAGAAATCCACAAAGAACTCCAAGATCTAGATCCAATGGGTTTCCCTCACAAAGAGGAGAAAGTGATTGGTGGAAATATCGATCTAGATCTCCTCTCTCTTTTTCCTCAAAGATATGCAAGAATCATGGGAGGAATTGAGAGATGGGCAAGCTTTCTAAGGTCAACAATGGAGGGAGAGAGAGGGGAAAACGAGCTAACCCAAGCTTGAAGAAGGGGAGGGGTATTTATACCCCTCTCGGGATTGTAGCCGTTGCAGTACTGCAGGGGCCGGATATTCCGGTCCAAGTTTGGACCGGATATTCCGCCCCCTCGAAAAACTGCTAAGGACTTCGCGCGCGTCGTTCAGATTTGGGGTCGGATATTTCGGCCGGATATTTCCAAAACTGAGCCGGATATTCCGGCCACCCCTAAAAACGGCTAAGGACCAGAAAAAGGTGAGGCGCGCGTCACTCAGATTTGAGGCCGGATATTTTGGCCGGATATTTCCAAAACTGGGCCGGATATTCCGCCCAAGAAAAGCGAGCAACACGAAAACAGCGATAACTTTTGCATCCGGACTCCGTTTTCGATGATCTTGGGCTCGTTGGAATCACCACGATGAGATCTACACCATCATCCATAGAAACATCATAGTCCAACAAAGGAGGATGAAACCAAATGATAAAAGGTTTGACTTAGCTATAAAGATGAACCGGTAAAACCTCCAAACACTAAAAACGCAATTAGAGTTCCATACGAAATCCGTTTTTGATGAGCTAGAGCTTGTCATGGAAATAACCACAAGCTCTAGAACCTCACATGGATAAAAGCCAAAGAGGAACCAAGAAAGATAATGCCAAGTATGCAAAGGTTTGAGCTCTCTCCGAACAATACGAATAAGTTACTCACTCGAGAGCCCCTCTTGATAGTACGACTATCGATCCTAAAACCCGGTCTCCCAAACACTATGAGACCGGTAAGAAAGAAACCCTATCAAGATCATATCTTTGCCTTGCGCCTTCCACTTGAGCTAGATAGTGACGATCTTGATCTTCTCAAGTTGGACTACCTTTCTTGATTGCGCTTGCTCGGTGAAGACATGCGGATTGCTTCCCAATACTTCACAATGGGAGAGACACTTGAACTTGCACTTCGACTTGATCAACATTGCACTTAAACTTCTTCCTTCATAATGATGATGTCTTGAGAATGCACATGAGTGCTCACCCCAACTTATCCCTCAAGACACACTCTATATAGGCTCAACTCCCTCGATCATCACATAAACTTCTTTATTTGCATCTTCTTACAACCTTGAAACCAACATATGGCTCAAGCGTTGTCTACGGACAAGTCCTACAAATATAACTCGATGCAAACATTAGTCCATAGGGATTGTCATTAATTACCAAAACCACACATCGGGGCAAATGCTCTTTCAGGGGGGGTCTTTATAGGCGAAGGGGCATCGTCAGGAGTGGACCAAGGTGGCCTCACACATAGGGGGCGCGGCCAGGGGCTGGGCCACGTCGCCCTGGTGTGAGGGCCCCTCGTGGCCCCACTCCGTCTCCTCTTCGGTTCTCTGGAAGCTCCGTGAAATATCTGGACGACTGGCTTTGGTTTCGTCCAATTCCGAGAATATTTCCTGTGTAACTTTTCTGAAACACAAAAACAGCAGAAAACAGGGAACTGGCACTGTGGCGACTTGTTAATAGTTTAGTTCCGGAAAATGCATAAAAGTGCCACGAAGTGTAACAAAACATTAGGCAAATGGTGTAAAAACAAGCATGGAGCATCAAAAATTATGGATACGTTGGAGACGTATCAGCTATTTCCCTGATTAACTCTCAAATGGCTCATTGCCTGTGGGATGACTATGAAGGGAATCATAAATATCATTTGGCCAATTGGGGAATGGTAGCACAAAAAATAGAGTATGGAGGTTTGGGTATTCCTAATCTGGCTGAGATGAATTTATGTCTCTTAGCTTCCTGGATTAGAAGGTACCAATTAGATAATCACAAGTTGTGGAAGCAAATCATTGATCACAAGTATAGGACTGATGCTCCCAACATTTTTGCTTGCCCAGAGCAAGGTCTCTCCCCCTTTTGGAAGGGTGTGATATGGGCTTCTCGGGCAGCAAAGATGGGATATCAGTGGAAGGTGGGTAATGGTAGGAAGATTAAGTTTTGGGAAGATCACTGGTTTGGGCATTGTAGGCTTGCTATACTTTTCTAGGATCTTTATGTTTTGGTCAATGAGCAGAATGTTAGTGTTGCTGAGGTGTGGGATGGGATAAATCTGAAGTTAACTTTTAGGAGGTGTGTTGATCATCAGTTAATGCAGAGATGGTATGACCTGAAAAGCATTGCTGAATCTATCCAATTGGATGAGACAGAGGATTCACTCATTTGGAAGTTTGATTCCAAAGGAGTTTACTCTGTTAGCTCTCTTTATGCTATTGTTAATTTCAGAGGCATTATGCCTGTCCATATTCCTTCAGTGTGGAAGTTGAAAATTCCCCCTAGAGTTCATGTTTTCTTATGGTTATTGTTCTATAATAAACTGTTAACCAGAGACAATTTGCATAAGAGGCAGGAGATCCCTGACCTTAGTTGTGTCTTTTGCTCTGAGGAGGAAAATATCCCTCATTTATTCTTTGACTGTGTAGTAGCTAGGGAGCTGTGGAAACAAATTTCTATAATTACTAAAATTCATGGGCAGGTTAATCTGTTGGCGATTTCTCGCCTATGGATCTGTGATAAAACACATATTGTTTCTAATATTGTCCATGCTGATGCGCTATGGTCGCTATGGAAAAGTAGAAATGAAGTGTGTTTTAACAGAAGATCATGGTCGTGTATGCAGGTGATCTATCTGAGAGTGGCTTACACTCTTGTTCGATGGAAATTGCTGTGCCCAGAAGGAAGAAAAAGCGCGCTCGAGGAGGTGATCCTGGCCTTGGAGCAACTGGCTCGGCAACCCCCCCTGTTGATGTGGCCGGAACCTGGATGAGGAAGGTTGATGGCAAGCTCCATCAAATTGTGGTGAAAAAGCTGGAGGCGACCTGGAGTGGCCCATGGATGTACAATGAAGACACTGATGACTGGGAGGCTACGACATCGTCTTTGGCTAACAATCTGAACGCGAATTCACTTGCACTGGAGGACGATGGTGAAGGAATGCTGCGGGTTGTGTAGTGTCGTCCCCGTGTTGCTGGTGCTGGTGTGTGTGCCTGTCACTCCAGGATGAGTGGCGAGGCTGGAGTTTGTAAGTTGAAACTCTCAGTTTGTGTGTGTAGCTCCTTTAGGAGTTGAACTTGGGTGTGTTAGTTTGCAGTGGGAGACTGTAATGACTGTGTTGTGGTTTCTTTAATGGAACCGGGGGAAACCCTCTTTTTCTAAAAAAAAACCTAGCACGAAGGGCCCGTTCAATGAACATGTGCTAGTTGACATGAGATAAGACCGTGTACTTTTCCATGTGCTACGGCACAAAAATTGCCAATCCCGCTCCCACCCCCGCGTCGCCTTCCTCTGGCGACACGGGGGAACCCTAGCCGCCGCCGCTAGAGGCCGTCTCCACCAGCCCATCCCCGCATCGCCGCCGCCGGAGGGTCCGCCGGCGAAGCCGTGCGCGGCCCAGGGAAGGTAGCGGCGGGGCTATCTCTCCTCGGCGCGCGGGAGCACTCCAAGGGGCGCGTGGCGGCGGAGCTGTGAGCGAGCGCGGCGGCGCGAGCATGTCGAGGCGGGTGTGCGCGGAGGCGCAAGCATTTCGAGGCGGGTGTGGCGTCGACGCAAAGATGGTGCTGTTGGCGCTGGCGTGGTGGCGTCCTGGAGGCGGCAGCGTGGTGGCTGCAGGTGGCGTCGACCGGCTCGCGCCGGGGCGGCGGCCCCGGGGTCGGCTGCGGCATGGTGGCGCGATGCGGGGAGATGCAGCGAAGGCCGGACTGGGGCGCAGGCGTGCGGCGCTGTGGAGGTCTGGTCTCCATGGCCGTGGTTGCCAGCCAGATCGAGATCTGGCAGTGGCAGCTCTGCTTGCGCGGGCGTGGCTTCGGGATGGCAGTGGTGTCTGCTTCGGGATTTCAATGGCGTTGCTCTGGCTCTTGGCCGTGCCGGGGGTTTGCTCGCAGTTCGTGGCATGGAGCTCCTCGGAGTGAAGTGCGGTGTGGCTGTGTGGCAGCGGTCTTCGCAGCGTGAGGTGCTGCTTTGCTAGCGTGCTTTGAGGCTTGGTGGTCAACGACGGCGAAGTGCTGCACGCGCCCTCTCTCAGAGGGGAGTTTTTTCCGGGCGAAAGCTCTGCTCCGACCCTCTAGTCGGTGCCGATGATGGCGGCGTCTATGGACGTCGTTTCCCTTCTTGGAGGCATCATTGTGGATTCTCTCTTCCGGTTGTGGCTTGGTCTCTCCGGGTGAAAACCCAAGCTCCGGTCAGCCGGAGCGGGCGACGACGGCGTCAGCGTCGCATCCCTCTTGTGGGCGTCGTCTTGGAGAGTCAGCTTTGGGGGATGTGTGTGGCTTCTCTTTCATTGGGGTCAGTGGACGTCGGGGCAGCGGCCCCGGATGGTGGATGTGCGTCGAGGCGGCGGCCTCGGGATCCATGGTGGCAAGTGCTTCATGAGGCGGAGCAGTTGTTTGCTTGGCTTGGGTGACTGTCTTGTGTCGCTGTGCGGCGAGGCTGTCGGCTCGGTCGACGTTGTCTCAGAGGAGGCATTTCAACTTTTAGGTCGGGGCAGCGGCCCCGGATGTTGGTGCGGCGGCCGTGGTCTACGTGCCCTGTGCAACTTGGGTTGCGGGTGGCTGGGTCGTGCGGCGTTGCGGCTCGAGCTCGAGCGGTGTTACGTCGGGACGGCGGTCCCAGAAGGTGGTGTTGGTGGTCTGCCCGGTGCGGTAGAGCAGTTGGATGTCGGGGCGTCGGCCCCGAAGGCTCTCAGTGTTGGGTGCATCGATACCTTGTCTCGGGTGATGAGGTTTCTCGATGTTGGTTGTCGGCGTCGTGTGGCGCAACTCTTCTGGTGGATTGGCTTCCTCATCTTTGTTGGAGCGTCCCGTGTTTGCTCCTCCCATAGCACTCACGGCGTCTTCTCTCCGCCTTTGGTTGGAGGTCGATTCGTCTTTGTTGGGTGGTGTTGTGTGGGCTTTGCCCTTGTTGTATCGGTTTTAGCCCAGTTTCCCATTAATTAACTGGGCAACTCTCTTCTTAATTAATCGAAAAGGCAAAGCTTTTGCCTCGTTTCAAAAAAAAAAGATAAGACCGTGTGCCGCACTGCGCTCGTTTGGACTTTCGACGTATGGGGGGAAGTTTCAGAATATGACGCTTTGGCACTTGGCCGGGCACTTGCCACTCGGGACAGTAGGTTTAGCGAGGAAATAAACCGTATGCTCAATGGGGGTGGCAATTCTATCTAGAAAGGCCGCGAGGCAACCCGGCCAGCCAGGGCACTCCCAGGGGCACATGCATCTGGTCCGCCCGTTTTACCTGCAACAGCAAAAATTTGGCGTTGCTTTTCACCTCAGCCGTTCAATCAGTTAAAACGGTTGTAACATGTTGCCTTCGTGGTTGGCTCAGTGACATCTGGGCCAAGATGTGTCTGGGGCTAGCGGTCAGAGGCCGAGAGACTGCTGTTTGGCGTCACCTTGCTTTCGTGCTCTGAAACTGCTCATCATGCTTTTCGATCGACAGTTCGTGAGCAGCGCATGTTTTACCTATTTTCCTACCCGTTTTGGCGTTTCGCACGCTGCGGTTGGTCCCCGCCAAGCCGTGGGCTCCGTTATTCCGTGAGATGGGTCGTTCCTCCAAGGGTGTCAATCCTAGGCTCGTTGTGGGCTTTCCTGGTTTACCGCTGCCGCCTGCCGGACACTGTGCGGAGGATAGTGGGCTCGTCAGCACCTGCTTTACTCATTTCACTCATCGTCTTTGGCACTTGTGACGCTGTGGCTGGTCCCATGGGTTCGTGGGGTCTTTTTGGCGGTGGGATGGGGTGTTGTTCGCAGGGGTTCACCGCTCTCCTCTGCCCTCGCCTGATTCACTGCTGCGAGAGGGTCAGGCCAGGACGTGGTAGGCCCGTTGCGTGGACTTTGGTGGTCTGCTGTCCTCCCCAATCCCCACCTTCTTTTCTCCTCCCAATCCGCCGGCTCCTCTAGCTTTCTCTCCCCTGCTCTAGCATGCGAGGCGGTGCGAAGGAGGCGGGTCGAGGCAGCACGACGAGCACATGAAGAAAGACGGCGGCGACGGCAGCGGCGGCGGCTGAACGCGAGCCCACACTCTCGACTCCGTCCTCAGCACTCCTGGTGTGGAGATACTCCCCACCATCGGCCTCCTCCACGAGCCCGGCAGCGCCGCGCCGGAGCACGAGAAGAGAGATGGCGGCGGCTGGACACGCGCCCGCGCCCTCTACTCCGTCCTCGGCACTCCTTCCGTGGAGATACTCACCACCGTCGGCCTCCTCCCCGAGCCGGGCCGCGCCGCACCGCTCGCCCACCTTCCTGCCTCGACCTAAGAAGCCAGCAGAGGTTGGACGAAGCATCGAGGGAAGCTTCTCCAGGGAGAGATAGGCCTAGGTGAGCCTGATTTTCCACCTCCTCTTTCTCTGTGCTACACTATCTTTCCGCTGTTGACTAAAATTTCTGGTAGGGCAAGCCCCTCCTATTTTGTGCCCACATCATCTAGGATTTTTTCCCCTCTTAATATGTATCTATGCCACTATTTGCAGATTCAGTGTGCTTTGATTTTAACCTGGATTGGCAACTTTGTTTTGAAGTGCTCAATGCTTGGTCATGCCATTCTACCTTCCATGTGAAACACTTTTTTGCTCATGTAGCTGCACTTTTTTGTTTCCTGTGTTTCCTGTTACCAGAACATCTGATTTCTTGTTTATATTCTCTACAGATGTCTGTCCAGCAAAACATGGTACCACGGATCACCATGTCCAGCGTCATCGACGAATAATCAGTTGCATCGGTCTGCTCCTGTAGTTCACCCCTCTGTTAACTCCGCTTTGTATATGGCATGCCATACTCCGTTGCTAGGTTTCAGGTGTCTTTTTTGTTACATTTTCCTGTGAGTTGTGCTCCTTGTACCGTTCTTTGATTGACCCCTTGAAGCGCCTCTTCAGTTATCATGTGACAAGGATAATAAGTTAGTAACTAATATAACAAGTCTACCAGTAACCTATTATAGCAACTATCTACTGGTTGATTCATAATAATATTTCTTCTTTTTAATTTATGTGAGTTTTCATGTGTTCGCATTCTAATGGACTTGATGTATAATTTGCACAGCTGCGCTTTTTGAAGAAAAAAACTTAGCATCAGTATTATTCTTCGAGTCAGTAAAATAATCTCTAAATAGCTAATGGTGTGTCAATGGCAATGTTTAATAGGTTCACTTTTCATATAATGTTAATAAAGTAAGGTGCAGATCTAACTACATTCAAGTTAGTTGTGCTTTTGATGTGGTGATATATTGTATTTATAATAGCAATAAAGAACCGGGTTTAATAGTGGTACTGCTGAGGATATCTTAAATCTACAGGTTGAAACATTGGGTGTAGATGTATTGTGATAATTATTTTACATCTGAATTGTATTTTATATTAATCTCAGATTTGTATATTTGGATTTAGAGTTGGGTAATATAGATTAGTTTTTGTAGATTGAATTATACAAACTGACTGATCAAATGGTTGTTTTTTGTAGATTTATTTGTAATTGGAGGTGGTAGACCTATCTGATGGTTACTAGAATGATGTGGTATTTTTCTTCCGACAACTGTACAAATCACAACACTCTGAATATGATTTGATATTCATGACATTGCCTTTCTAGATAGTTGTTTTGTGGTTGATGCAAAATTAGAGGTGCAAAATTGGGGATTGGCCAATCTTTCTGCTGTACTTACTGATAAAAACATCTCTATGTCATTACTGCAGATCAGTTGTGAGGATATGATGATCTTGTATCTACATCTGCAACGTACTGTCCCTGTTAAAGAAGCCTTCAAGGTAAGTTATGCCTTCTCTCTCACTTATTGATTTTGCTCTTTTGCTTTCTGTACATATGATCATCTTTTGTTTATTTTTCAGTATACATTTTTGTTTCTGCTGGTACAAGAGCTGTGAGTGTTGCCTAGAGCTTAGATGATGGGCTATAGTTTTCTTGCCGCTGGTAGATTATGAGGTTTTTCTTATAATATTTTAAGATTTTCTGGTTGTCTAATTGAAGGCATTTTTCCCCAAGGTTTTGGAATATCATTCTTCACGTTAATACCTTTGATAGAGTTATGTGTCTTGGAAACAGCAAAACGGGTTCGGTATCTTGTGGATTGACAGTCTACACATTCCACTGCTTCTCCGAGCTCTGAACCATGGGGGGGAGCACTGGCCACCGCCTGCAGTAGGATGGGTGAAGGCGAACACAGATGGTGCCTTCCGCTAGGACCAAGGTTATGGAGGAGGAGGACATCAAGTCAAGGCTAAAGGGCTTTGGTAATTTTGTTGTTAACCACGTGTGACATTCGGGCAATGCAGTAGCGCATAGATTTGCTAAGGATGGCTACCATAATAAACTTTGTAAAAGCTGGGTTTTCGTTCCTCTTGGGTATATAGTGAACGCTTCTACATTTGATTGTGCCGATGATTAATATAAATGCAGCTTTGGATCTAAGAAAAAATTAAAAGTTCTTACTTGATCTAGCTTCTGTGTCATTGAGATTGTAACATTCTTATAGGTTTATTCTATGCCGCATGCTATTTGAGATGGGATTGTCGACCTTGGAAGCCTATAATTTTCATGCTTTTCTTATATGTATCCATTTTTACCAACTTAGCTAGGGGAAGCATGCAACATTGTCGGCTGTCTTAAATCCTCTATTTGCAAAACGGGTTCAAGGTTGTCTTATTGCCTGCCTTGTCCCTTTTTCAGAGAAAATAATAAACAGTATGCTTATTTAGTACCTCTACATATCAAAATTCTCCATATATTAGGTTTTGTTTACGAAAATCTGTTGACTAAATTTTGCACTTTAATGTGGCTTTTCTGACAAAATATGGCCAGAAAGTAGTACTTTGGATTATGGTTTTAATATATTACTGTATGTATTTTGAGAGAATCCTCTATGGTCAGGGTCTTCGAAGACCCCAATAGGCGTGTGTCTGTATAATTTATTTATACTATAAAATAATAACTATGGGTTATCACTGTGTTTAAATCCTACTAAGTGTGAACCTAAATTAGCTTTCTAAAAAGCTTATATTTTGGAATGGAAATAATGCATGTTAATGCCTCCCACTTTCTAAGATCAATGAATCTTAATAATGAACATATATAAATAAAAACTATGTCTTCAATACTGTCTTGCTTTTGCCGGTTGCGCCAGTGGCGCAATGGGTCATCTAGTCTCTCCTATAAAGCTTGCTGGCCTACCCGCCCAACGGAGCCACTCTCAGGGGCACACGCATCTGGACCGTAAAAATCAACTGCCACAGTAAATTTTCGACCTCGCTTTCCACATGAGCCGTTGGATGTGGTCAAATTTTTTCTCACCTGATACTTCTCCAGATAGGTCCATGACGATTGGGACCACACACAGTGCCAGACCAGCGAACAGACGCAGCGAGGCTGTTCTTTTGGGTCGCCTCGTTTCTGCTTTTCGTTGGCCGGTGGGTGGGTAGCGGCTATTTTACTCGTCGTCTTCAGCTTCTATCACGCTGCCTATGGTCCCCACGGATCTGTGGGGTCTGTTGGGTGGTGAGACGTGTGCTGTTTCTATTACCGCTGCGAGACACTGAGGGGCGGTCAGGCCTGTACGTGGTAGGTCCACTGCGTTGGACTTTGGAGGCCTTCTTCTGAAACCGAGCAACCAATCAATTCCTTCCATCCCCGAGCCCCCCGCTCTCCTTTTTCCATCTTCTTCCTCCTGCGCCAATACAAGCTCCAACTCCAAGGATTAAATCTCAGGGGATGGCTGGCCGATCCCAGGCTGGGGTTCGCCGTCCTCACCCGTCAGCCCTGCTCCACTAACACACGTGGCGGCGGCGGCGGAGCGAGGGTTCCAACTACGGTGGCTCACGGGCGGCGGCGGAGCTGGGTCGAAGTCCAAGGCGATGGGGTGACGCCTCCGCTACTGAGACGCCAGAGGTGGGTGAGGGCGACGGCGCGTCGCGAAGGGGAAGGGCAAGAAGGGGAGAGGGGTGGCGGCGCCCATCGAGCGACGAGGAGCACATCTGATTTCGGCGGGGCAACCCCTCGAGCGACGACGTGCACGACTATTTCAGGACGCCAACGTGAGCTTCTTCCAATGCCCCTCCCTCTCCAATCTCGTGGCAAGGCTGCTGGAGCCCCGCGCGAGCTCAACTGTGCACGGCCAGGGTGGTGACTTGTTGGCTCTGGCCGCCGCCGTGCTCCGGCATTTAAGGTGGAGCGCCGCGGCCGTTGAGGACCGCTGCTTCCCGACGAGCAGCGCTTCCGCGACGCCGTCGGCCTGTTCCAGTACTCATGCTCCGGGGTGCGACCGTGCTGTGGAGATATTGGACGGCGTGCGGTGTGGAGCAGCTCGGCTTCCGAAGCTCTCGAGGAGTACGGGGTTTGGATCGAGCACCGCGGCGGGGAGCAGCGGTCAACACCATTGGCGCTGCTTGGGAGGTTGGGGCAGCGTGCGACGGCAAGCACGACCGATGCAGATGGTGAGGCTTCTCCCAATCTCTGCCTTCAGTTATTCTCATCCACTCATGATATCTCATGCATAACTGAGGAAATTTCTTTAATAGAGCTTCAGGATACTTGCAATATTTTAGGCGCACACACTGGACATAATTAATAATAATGCACAAAAAGGAGCAGTGTCTTAGCTTGTCTGCCGCCATCTTCAAGTGCCCTGGAACGTTCAGATAGCAATGAAAAATATTTAGAGTGGTTCAGAAAACAATGAATTAAAATTCTAGAGCTGAGTACTTATGGATCAACATAAATCACCTTTTGTTTTTTTGCAATATCTTGTATGCAGATCGTAGGCATCCAAAAAAGAGGTAAAGTGTCATTGGAAAATATAAATTACTCCTATTTATATTCAACATATCAACTAAAGAATCCCTATATTGTAATAGACATAGCGTCAGAGGAATGTACTTTTAGCATGAGTTCAGAAATGATCTTATTGTCTTCCTTTCCTCAAGATTATTCATTTTAAATAAAGTGTGAGAAGATTTTAGGTGCTGCCGAATCCGCTAAGCTTGTGAGACACAGGCTATGGAAAGTGCAAAAGATGGTAAGGTCTTCGTTTTGATAGTTTAGTATTGTTTCAATTAGATTTTTTTCCTGTACTATCTTTGAGGTTCAAAGTTATGAAGATTTTTTGGTTATTCAGGTTGTGCCTTTTCATAGAGGTGAGTTGTGTCATCATTCGTCGAGATACTAACTAATTAGCGTAGTATCACATATCATTTCATTTTTTGTATATGTTCGTGATGAATTGAAGAGTGCTTCTGTTACCAGCTTTGTTCTTGTGGTATTGTTGTTCTTTTTCTCCTATAGCTGGCATATGTGGTATATGCGTTACCATACTTCCAGTATTGTTGAAATCACAACATTATAAGAAAATTCTTGATCACTACTCTACTCACTTATTTCTCATCATATGTTCACTAATGAATCTTCTTTCTAGGCGAGATACTTAGTAATTAAGCAAATATTCGGGGGTACTCCTATTTTTTAACGGATTCTGGGGTCCTCCTGGTACCAGCATATAGAGATATGCATGTGCGCTAAAATGAGATTCAGTTTATGTATTATGTTTTGAACTAATTTTGCCATTTGCGCCAGTGGCGCAACGGGTCATCTAGTACTCCTATAAAGCCTGCAAGGCAACCCGGCAAACCAAGGCCTCCTCAGGGGCACATTCATCTGGCCCGTTGAATCGTTCTGATACAGTAAATTTTCAGCCCCGCTTTTCACAGCAGCCCTTAGATGCAGTCATTTTTATTTATCCCTGTTCCTTCTTTCAAAATGTGAATGACGACTGGGACCAGGCGCTTGCGGGGCCGACGAACAGAGGCAGCGGTGACTGGTCGTTTTTGTCACCTTCTTTTTCGTAGCCGCGTGGGGGTCAAAACCTAGATCGATGAACATATCGCTACCACTCCCCAATCCGTCCCCTCCGCTCTTCCCCCAGTCTCCGTCTCTCCTTCTCCAATCCGCCGACTTCTCTCCCACGCTCGAGCCGCGGTGGCGGACGGAAGGACCCGCTGCAGGAGAGTGTCCTGTAGGAAGGCAGCCACGCGGAGGTTATGCGGAGAGCGGAGTCGGACAGGACGGTGGTGTTTGCTGTGCGGGGTGCAGGGTGCCGGAGCGCATCACGGAGGGCGGCGGCGTGCCACTGGTGTCTGCGCCGGCGCGGTCGTCCACCGCCGCTGGGGATCGAGATCTCCCAGCAACGGTGGAGATACGGGCCAGCTGCGGCTGTGGCTGCGCCGGGACAGAGCTTTTGAGGCCGGGGCTAGGGGAGGCTGAGCGACGCTTCAGAGATCGAGCCGTCCCTCCTCCTCCCTCGTGCTAGGCTCGGCATCAAGCGCGTCAACCAGCGTGGCCACCAGGTACGAACGTATGAGGGTCTCTCCATTTGCTTCAGCTGCTAGCTCGTCACCTCTGCCCCCAGTACATCCACAGGTCACTACCTTCCTCACCTCAACCTCTAAATTATCTTAAGGTCTGAATGGGTGCAAGGCTAAATAGGGGACGTTTTGTTCTTAGTTGCAGGGAAATTGGACCATTACAGTTGTGAAACAAAGGGCCCAGTTATATGATGTACCAATTAGCCACTTGCTAATCCAGTATTGCATGTTATTATAACTAGAATTCAGTTCAGATTACAAGTAATGTTGCAATTTTTCCACCTTATTTGATATATTTTGCATCTACAGTTTGGTGAACCGTTGAATTTATCGCGTGGGGGTCAAAACCTAGATCGATGAAAATATCGCTACCACTCCCCAATCCGTCCCCTCCGCTCTTCCCCCAGTCTCCGTCTCTCCTTCTTCTCCAATCCGCCGACTTCTCTCCCACGCTCGAGCCGCGGTGGCGGACGGAAGGACCCGCTGCAGGAGAGTGTCCTGTAGGAAGGCAGCCACGCGGAGGTTATGCGGAGAGCGGAGTCGGACAGGACGGTGGTGTTTGCTGTGCGGGGTGCAGGGTGCCGGAGCGCATCACGGAGGGCGGCGGCGTGCCACTGGTGTCTGCGCCGGCGCGGTCGTCCACCGCCGCTGGGGATCGAGATCTCCCAGCAACGGTGGAGATACGGGCCAGCTGCGGCTGTGGCTGCGCCGGGACAGAGCTTTTGAGGCCGGGGCTAGAGGAGGCTGAGCGACGCTTCAGAGATCGAGCCGTCCCTCCTCCTCCCTCGTGCTAGGCTCGGCATCAAGCGCGTCAACCAGCGTGGCCACCAGGTACGAACGTATGAGGGTCTCTCCATTTGCTTCAGCTGCTAGCTCGTCACCTCTGCCCCCAGTACATCCACAGGTCACTACCTTCCTCACCTCAACCTCTAAATTATCTTAAGGTCTGAATGGGTGCAAGGCTAAATAGGGGACGTTTTGTTCTTAGTTGCAGGGAAATTGGACCATTACAGTTGTGAAACAAAGGGCCCAGTTATATGATGTACCAATTAGCCACTTGCTAATCCAGTATTGCATGTTATTATAACTAGAATTCAGTTCAGATTACAAGTAATGTTGCAATTTTTCCACCTTATTTGATATATTTTGCATCTACAGTTTGGTGAACCGTTGAATTTAATCTGTGGGGGAAGTGGTGCATATTGTTGGAATTGGCATTTAGCCTAGATGCCATGCTGTGATAAAGCACTTGAGAAAATTTTAGATTCGAATTGTCATTTATGTTTCCTCGCTACCTGTTTTTGTTGCAATATTAATAGCATCAAGTAGAACATTCAATTTTTCTCATCTTGCTGGAAATTTCTGGTTACATTTTTTCAGCGATTGCTGCTACCAAAACTGTAGTTTCGAAACGTCTGTGTTGCCTTGCCCTTATAGTATCACGGAAAGCTGAGAAAATATTCTACCCGAGAGAAATTCACGGGAGTATATGTTGATATGAAACTGATCTATGATACTCCTGATCTCATATGCAATAACCCACTCAACCCATTTTGGACTGCAGGAACCTAACATATCATTGTTAGCAGGAAATGTATTCATGAAAAAGTTCCGTAATTAGGATCGGGACGGTGCTCGGTGTTATCTCCGGCATGAGAATTCCAGTAACTATAAGGCTCTTGTGGAGAGTTGAACTGCTCGGGAAATATCAACATCACTGAGGAGAGTCTCAGTGTCTCCTTTCCTTTTTATTTTGGCTCATATTCCTATTTTAATTTAGTGAATGTGAACAATTTAGCCAGACGCACACACTCTCCATAGTATTTTATAAATATATTGTGCATGTTGAAGACTAATGTCATGGATAGTGGATGCTAATGCACAAATGACTCCTTGATGTTTGAACTTACAGGAACAAGTATAATTTGTGAACTGCTTCGTGTCTGCTCAAACATTGTTCCTTTGTATGCTCAGTGAATTGTCAATAAAAGCCCTTCTGGGTGATCTCTTTTTAAATGTATACTCTTGCTAATAATTTAGAAGATGCTAGACTATTTATTTGCATTACCTGGGTTGGAAGATTACTAACAGGATTTCTGCTGCATCAGATTAATTCTATTACAGCCGAGAAAACAAGTGCTACCAATGGGCGTGGCTCTACCTTCTTAATGTCGCCAATAGGTGCACAGAAGGCTATTTTTTTGGGAAAAGTTGGAGAACAACCTTATGTCGAGCAGCCCAATGTGTATGCAGTTATGTACCACATCCAGTCTAATCTGGAGGTTAGGCTGCCATTATTTTCTGTGAACACTAATAATTCTGATATATATTTGTAAGTATCATTGCACGTAGACTATATATATCCAGCATACTAATTTATCAAGTTAAGTGCAAGTCACTGATATACGTAGTGTTTCATATTTAGAGGTAACAAAGTCAAGTTGATTCTAATTTAATTTTGGTGCTAATGGACTGCTACTCATCTCTTCTGGTAGAGGTGAAAAAGAAGAACAATGAAGTGCTTCCATCTTATCTTAAAGTTAGTCAGGTATTCTTTCATCTATACATTGTTTTTCAGTTGGTCCATTAATTTACTTACTTCGTCGCCCTCAAATAATTGATATTTGTATTGTTTCCTTTTCTTGGGGCCCTATGCTTCTTTTGCTCAAGAAGGAGAAATACCGGTTTTTCGTGAGATAATTTGGCTCATCTCACTCATTTGTGTCATCTAAGTATAGCCATTGATTTGAGAAGTGAAAGTCCCCGTCTAAACTGAGATGTTTTACACAAAGAATGTACTTTGCTGCACTATCAAATGGATGCTCTGGTTTTCCTTGCAACTTAGTTTTCATATCCTTTTCAGCCCTTCACACTTGCATAGATTTATACATCTGCTCTTGTGTTATGACATTTACATTAGTTAGGCATAAAAGTACATGCTCAAGATATAATTCCAGCATCTTATGTTTTGCACTGTGTCCATGTCCATAATTAAACTCATATTCCTTTCAAACTTCTATCCTAGACATTGATTGCCTTTGCCTTCTGAACATAGCAAACTACTACAGAAATTTGTGGAGTACTCAGGGACTGTTCGGTAACCCTCCACTCCAGCGATTTGTGTCGCTCCGCTCCGCTCCTGGCGATGAGCGCTCTTCTCATCGAGATGACACGCCGAGGAGCGTTCGGCTCGCTCAGCTCCATGGGAACGTGGGCTGCCAGCCCATTCGAGGCAATGAAGCCCGTTATGGTGGTAGCAATCAACTCATCGTGGCCTCTAAAATAAGTTCTCATCGTGAAGGTCGAACGCATCGGGGAGCTCCCGGCAGCAGCACAAGGTTGTGGTCCCGAGCTCCTGGCGGCGGACCAAATTGAACCGTAGGCGGTGGCGGGCAGGTGGTCGTGGCAGCGAGCGTCCTGAATCGGCTAGGGGGAGAGCGAGATGGGACAGCGAAGCCTCTTGATTTGGCGTATACGCGAGCGATTCGGCCGGCGGCGTGCTCAAATCAACCGACGGTGCGAGCTAGGGCTGGAGCCTGGAGCGCTCTGTGCAAGTGCGCTGGTTTGGTCTGGCTCGTTCCTCTGCCTTTCGTCAATAGAGACAGAGGAGAGGATAGAATAGAGCATACCGGTTCAGTTTCGCTACTTGGCGGTGGCAAAAAAAATGTAATTTCGAGCCAATCCGGCTTTTCCTGAAACAAGGAGCGACGGAAAGGCTGCTCCGCCAATTTGCACTGCGCGCCGCTCCACTCCGCCCTTTCAGATCCGTGGAGTTGATGCGTTTGGTGCAGCTCCGGTCGGCGGAGCTAGGAGTTGGAGGGATGCCGAACAGGCCCTCAGTGTTAATATTGGTTCTTGCGTAGCAACAACACCTTTCAGGAAAAAAAAACACCCCCTCGCGTCGCTCCCCCAAGCGACGCCAGGGGCGATTCCACCGCGCCGCCCCTAGCCGCCCCGATTTGGGCCGTCCTTGCCGCTGCCGCCGCCGGCCTCTGCCGCGGCGGTGGCGGCTCCCTCGACGCCGAAGGTGGTCAGGGGTGTCCCGTCCTTGCGTGGTGGTGACCGGCTCGTGGGGGCGCTGGCGGTCCGGCGGAGGGGAAGCCGAGTCGGCGGACTCGGGCCATGGCGGTGGGTGCGCGGCTGCCGACGATGAGTAGGTGTGGTCGGCGGCTGCCTCGACGGGTTCTGGCGCTGGCGACGTCCACTGGCAGCCTCACGGATGCGGCGGCGCATCTGGGCTTTGCGCGTGGGCCGATGGGCTCTGGAGGGCCAGAGGTGCTGGGGGAGTCAAGGAGGAGGTGCAGGGCGTTGCGACGCTGCTGGAGCTGTGCAGGGCGGCGGGGCAGCGTTGCTTGCGCCGTGGTCTGGTGCGGGGCTTGGCGCTGGCTCTGGCTTGTCTCAGGGGGAGGTCCCTAGCGGCGCTTCTGGCTGGGGACGGTGGTGCGGCGGTCTGCAGCGTGGTGAGGTGGAGGAGGAGCTTTGGGCCGGGCACATGCTCGGCTCGAGGAGGATGCGGCGCACCGGGTGTTGCAGGCCAAGGACGGCGGCGCGGCGGCGCCGCACCGGTGGGAGGCTGCAGCGAGGAGGCACGGCCGGTGGTCTTGGCTTGAGGTGCCACGGCTTGCTGGTTCGTCGGCGTGTGGGAGAGGAGGTTCCGGGGCAGCGGCCCCGGGCAGGAGGTCTTTGTGCTGGAGACGAGGTGGCTGTGTTGGTGCTTGGTGGCTGTCGACAAGAGAAGAGAAGGGCGGCCTGTTCTCGGGGTGGCGTGGAGATGTTCCGGGCGAAAGCCCAGCACCGATCTTGTTGGTGCCGGCAGCGGTGGCGCCTCGGCGTCATTTTTCTTCTTGGAGACGCTTGCCGTGGAGCTTCGTCTACACCCTCGATGGTTGTGGCTCTCCGGGAGAAATCCCAAGCTCCGGGTTTCCGGGCGGGCGATGGCGGCGGCTGCATCGTTTCCTTCTTGTAGGCATCGTCTTGGAGAGCTCGCCTTGTTTCTTCTGTTGTCGACATGGCGGTGGATGTCGGGGCAGCGGCCCCGAGGGAAGGTCTTGCGAGTCGAGGCGGCGGCCTTGGAGACCATGTTGGGCAACTGCTTCATGGGGCGGAGAAGTTGCTGGCATGGATTGGGTGGCAATCTTGTGTCGCTAGTGCGGCGAGGTTGTCGGCTCGGTCTACGCCCCTCCGGTGAGGTGGTGTGACTTTTAGGCCGGGGCGGCGGCCCCGGATGTCGATGCGGCGGCCGTGGTCTACGAGCAGTTTTCCTGTGCAGCTTGGGCTGCGGGTGGCTGGGTTGTGCGGCGTTGTGGCTCGTCTGTGAGCGGTGGTACGTCGGGATGGCGGTCCCGGAAGGTGGTCTGTGAGCTTCGCGGCCTTGTATCGTGTGGGCGATGAGTGTCGTGTGGCAGCTCTTCTGGAGGGTTGATTTCTTCTTCTTCGTTGGAGCGTCCCGTGTTGCTCCTCCCATAGCATTCACGGCGTCTTTCTCTCCGGCTTTGGGATAAGGTCGTCTCGTCTTGTTGGGTGTTGTTGTGTGGGCTTTGCCCCTGCTGTATCGGTTTTAGCCCGGTTTTCCGTTAATTAACCGGACAACTCTCTTCTTCTTAATTAATCGAAAAGGCAAAGCTTTTGCCTCGTTTCAAAAAAAAACAACACCTTTCAGGAAAACATTTACCTTGAAATAATTAGCTGGACTAAGAATCAAAGTAAGGTATATACAAGATACAATAAACTTCGTATTAGAGGATTTGTCTATTTTTTTATAGATTTATGTGATAATCTTGAGTTATCTGTCGGTTTGATTTTACATATATGTTTGGTGATTGTTAAATGAGATTTCTCTTTTTTACCATTGCAGATGCCTCTGCAGGGCTCAGCAGATGTCATGCATCATGTTAGGAGAACACCAAGAAGGTCACAATACTCCAATGCTGCGGCCGGCGTTCACCTTGCTATCGTCGTCCGTCCAACATCGTGGAGGTAGTCCTTCTCACCTTCTCCATCCGCCTCTCTTCTTCCACTAGGCCAGTGAATCTGCTCTTGTCCTCGCCGTGCGCATGTGCTCCACCTGCACGCTAACAGGCGCAATGAGATTCTTTGTAACTGGGGAAAAAAGACAGGGGAGTGGTCTCTAGATGCATGAAATGCAAGTATGTTTCTATGGATACTTGACTTGTGATCAAGGTATATACGCTGAGAACGTGTATTATGCGATGTGTTTGATTTTTTTTTTGATATTGTCCCAGTAGAAAGTTTGATTATGATGTGTTAAATTGAAGTGAGCATGCATGGTACAGCTTAGTCAAGCATCCTGACAACTGAAACTGAGCTGGGCATACATGGTACGTTTGAGAAGTGCATTCATAACAGACATAGCTAACTCAAGAAGTGCCTTAATGGGATACATTGCCAAGAGACCGATAGCATATGTGTGTAGATTCGGTCACGTCTGAAAGCAAAAGACATAACGGAAATGAAGTAGAAGACAGACATAACCGACTTGACATGAACAAATGAATAAATCCATTGACAATGAAGTTGGAACCTTGAGATTTTTTGGGTATCTCACGCCTTACTCAGCCATGCAATAAAATTCGGTGGGGTTAGACACCCTGACTCCACACCTTTGATCTTAATTTATATATGCTCATGAAAATCTACTTTGGCTCATGGATGTAGATGCATACACTCCTAAGAATCCTTTCTTGATCTTAATTAAAAATCCACATGGCCTCTCTTTGCTGGCCCATTTTAATATGCTTCTTTTTAACCGAAGTAGTGTACTTTCATATGTTAACTAACTCGGGAATCCAGGCTAATAAGAGTTTTCCTCCCAATACCTCTCAATATTTTTTCCCTCTCTCTACGAACAGCCTTTTGCTTGCTTTCAATATAAGAGGATGCAGTTGCATATCTCTAGCGTTTAGTTGACCATGCTAATATTCTGCTTTTAGTTGAAGGACAATTTTCTATTACTCAATATTTTATATTCTATGCACCTTTTTTACTTGATACATTGGTCATTATGTCTCCATAAATTTTGCATTTGGAGGATATGTTATTGCACTTGGTGCCGATGATTAAATTTTTCGTTCTTTTTACTAGGTATTATCATGTTTTTTGTGGCATCATGTCACATGTCTAAGACTCAAAACCACTCGCTATTAGCGCCTTAAAGTCACAATCTCAATTGTATATATTGACATACATGAAATCAAAACAAGATATAAATTAATTCGTGTCTCGATTTCGCAAACTCCTCATATTATTTACGGGCACAAAACATCGTGGAAAACAAATCATATAGGTAATTTGAATTCAAAAAGCAAACTGATACTAATGTACAGTTTGAAACTAACCAATTGCCCTTCAAAACCAGGTAAACATACTTTTTGCGGTTTGTTCAAACCATAGCCTTAGTGCCTACAGTTCCGCCTCAAGTGGCACAACGGGTCTCAAAGGATAGACCTTACACTAATAATATTATACAAAACACAACAAGAAAATAAAAAAACTTTGGCTTGAGTCCTGTCTTGATTCTATCACCTGCGCCAGCGGCGCAACGGGTCATCTAGTACTTCATAAAAGAAGATAAAGAGAATGGCAACAACAAGCAAATTAAGGAAGATCGTCCAGAAGTAAGCTGGCAAGGAGCCAAAGATCTGAGACTGAGAGCAAGCTTGCACATCGGCAGTTTGCCAAGCAGATTAATGAACTGGCCCATCTGGTACATCGACATGGGCGATGACAGTAGATTCATCACATGATTATGTGGCTTTCTTAGCTCTCAAGGCGTCGATCAAGCTATGTTCCAAAAGCAAATAAAGGCTTCGAGCTTCGACCCACGAACGACGTGAACAAGCGGCCGGCGAGGCGGGGGCCCAGCTTAGGAACGCGACGCTCACTACCTCGTGGAGAAAACATGGTCGCGGGTCACAGAGCAATCAGATTACTCCGGTCTTGTGCAGTGCATCCGGCCGTAATGTCGTGGCATTCTTTGTCTTTGAATTCTTCTCAAGTCGCACCGCGAATCTTTCTCCATTGGTAGAATCAATGGAGAACTGAGGTTCCTCATAAGAGATTCGAGAAAAGAACAGGCGATGCCACACGGCCACACGCGCGCGGTTGATACAGTATGCATACTGCACCTGTCTGCATCTCAACACTTTCAAATCGCACTAAATAATAAATGTGGCTTATATTCTCCACGTTCTGCAAATCAGGGACGCCTTGTAAGGATCATCGACCTTCTTGCAAAATGTCAGGTATCAAACGTGGAGGGACACTAGCGCAGAAGGACATCGTGCCACGCTACTCTATCGTGTACTTCTCGTAGGAGCAAGAATAATAAGATACAGTCAGCACACTAAGAATTTAAACATAATATATACGCTGAGTTGGATGAGAGAGAAAAAGAGCTGGCTGTAGAAGCTGCAGTACATATTCTAGGCAGGACCATATATTTATAAAATAGTATACTTTATAGCTAACTATTATATATACTAACTATAAAATTGACTATAGATAACAAGCTTTGGCTTATAGCCAAAAGGTGACTTCAGATTTTTTTTTTGCTCCCAGGCTCCTCTACAGGGACCATCACTTTCTCGCTATTTCTAGTTTTCTAAAGAGAGCGAAGGAGAAATCATGAACTACGTTTCATGTAATGCAGTACACTATAAAAGAGTTAGAGTATGTACAGCTTGTAGGAAAGACTCTTATATCCTAGTGCTTAATATGATATGTAGTTTTTCCTTTTTCATTTTGAGTTGTGACTTGGTTTGTGGCTGTGTACATCTTAGTTATGCAGGGTATAAGCTTAATAACTACTCCCTCCGTTTCAAAATATAAGATGTTTTAGGTTTGTGAAGCAAATGTATCTAGACATGTTTTAGTGTGTGTATTCGAGTAAACCTACACACTAAAAGATGTCTAAATATATTTGCTTCACAAAGCTAAAACATCTTATATTTTGAAACGGATGGAGTATTAAGTAGTAAAGCGCTCTTTATTGAAAAAAGAAAAAGACTCTTGTTATTTCGGAAGCAGCTCAAATTTGCCATTAGCTAAGGGCATTCACAATGTTGCCATAGCTAAATCTGATGCATAGCAGTATTTAGAATTAGAGTAGAATTTGGCAAGCAGCCCACAGTGTAGAGAACTAGTTCCATAGCTAAATAACAAAGCTGTTCTCTCCACCCCACGTCAGGTTTGCTAGTAGATAGTTGGAGGAGATATAATATTTTATGGCAGGGATGGAATTTGGCATCAAAGTAAGAAGGTGCTCCGATTCCCTCTTTTTTTCTAAATTTGGAACTACTCTTACAGTGTAGGAAACTAGTTCCAAAAGCCAAAAATCAAATATGAAACCACTTTTGGCTACACATTGTGGATGCCTTAACACACCGGCCTAGTGGAGGCTCACAAGGTTTGGCTGCACTAGGTTTTCAAACAAATTACATCTAAGTTTGAGCAAAAAAATAATTAAATTTGCTTTGGAGTTGGTATGAATTTTCGTTACACCATTACCCTACCGAGTTGTCAGAGACGTAAAATTGCTCCCAATAGAGGAGCAACCAATTTGGAGAACACCAAATAAAACAAGGAAACACTAGAGGGAAAAAACACCCAATGCAGGGGCACCATATGACCAACATAGAGAGAGCTTGATCGATCGTAGATTTCTTTTATAAAAAATATATATTAATATAAAAAAGATATCAATTACATCCAGTCTCTGCAACAGCGCAGTGCCATACTAGCAATACATGGGCACATGGCCAAAAAAAAGAATTACAAAAAGGAAAGTCATGCGACAGTGATCAATTTCTTGTAGCAGTAGCTTCAAACACTACCGAGATAGCACCAGAAGTCCAATTTATCCAAAAGCGATGTCTTCAAGAAGAAAACAATGCACAAAGTTCGTCGTCACCCGATCATAAATCTTAGGTTTTCACCCTGAAAAAAGACCTCGCTCACAAAATAATGCGTTCAACAAGATCATTGCCAGGCGCAACCAACTAAGGTCAGACCTTGGATTTTCACTCTGCAAGGTAGGACTTTAAACTTCTCTTGTTTTGTCGCCCGCACTTTACGGTGTCATTGCTATGAGTCACAAATCACCAAGAAAGTCCCCCTTCGCCACAAAGACTTGAACCACCATTGCTCATTGTTAGAAACTCGACTTCCATGTCATTCTCTGCCTCCGACTTCACCATAGACCGTAAGACGTGTCCCATGTTGGCAACAAATAACAGAGCTTCGCCACGCTTCCTCTAAAACCAAACAATCAGAAAAAACATGGATGCGCACAATCAAATTCCACCCCGATCCAGCAATCTCCAGGCATGTCGCCCAAGGGAGTTCACCGATGTAGCCTTCTAAAACACAACACTCCAGCCAAATCGATGAGGACAGGCATCCGGCAGATCATCATATTGGTGTGAGTTGAAACCCTAGAACCACCACCTTATTCGTAAGACCAGCAGGCCCCCACGCCACCGATCAACCCCACGGCAGACTGGTCGTAGAGGAGAAGCAGCCCAGCGCAACCGCAGCTTGACGCTCGTGAATCTGACAATCTGTGCTACATGAGACGCTCCCGCGAGGCACGGCCCACATTGTACCCATCCATTCCATCAGCCCTGGGATCTAGATCTCAGCATCGCACCTGCCGGGCACTGCGAGTGGTGTGCAGCTTCAACAAGGTGCGCCATAGCCTCCAAGATGGCAGTTCGCCTGCATCACCAACTGACTCACCATGTTTATTGCTACTAAGGATTTGTTGGACAGCGAAAGATGATGGATGACCAAGACGCGCATGCCATTGAGCGGAAGGACTCCTTGCACTGAGAGCATGTTTATCAGAAAACCGTTGCTACTCGTGTCGTGAAGAAGAGTTCTCCTGTAGCCTAATCCTTAGCAACAAAGAATTTTGGATGGATTTCAACATAAGAATTATTATCAGAAACAAGTCTAGATGCAGAAACAAGGGTTTTGGTGGCTTGAGGGACATGCAAAATATTATTTAGATGAATTGGATGATCAGGAGTATGAAAAGATGCATGACCAATATGTTGTATTGTCTTACCTTGTCCACTCGCTGTGTGGACTTGTTCGTTGCTATTGTAGCTGTCACGGATGGCCAATTTTTCAAGCTCTCCAGTAATATGATCAGTCGCCCCGGTGTTGATGTACCAAGGAGAATCTACCCCATGGGAGTTTGTTGTTGTTGCATTGACTTGCACTTCACGAGTAACAAAATTTTCATTGTACCCTTTGAAACACGTGTTAGCTGGATGACCTGGCTTAGTACAAATTTGGCACGGTGGACCATTGTAGCGAGGACGATTGCCGCCTTTGATACGTCTCAAACGTATCTATAATTTTTGATGCTCCATGCTTGTTTTTACACCATTTGCCTTGTGTTTCGTTACACTTCGTGGCGTTTTTATGCGATTTCTGGAACTAACCTACTGACAAGATGCCATAGTGCCAGTTCCCTGTTTTCTGCTGTTTTTGTGTTTCAGAAAAGCTACACAGGAAATATTCTCGGAATTGGATGAAACAAGTTCCAGAAGTCTTATTTTTCCCGGAAGAGTACCGAAGACCGAAAGAGAGCCGGAGGGGGGCCAGAGGCCGCCCACACACGTAGGGGACGCGACCCAGCCCCTGGCCGCGCCGCCCTATTGTGAGGGCGCCCTGGCAGCCCTCTGACGACGCCCCTTCGCCTATATAAAGCCTCGGGACGGAAAACCCTGGGGGAATCGGCAATTTTCCAGAAAGAGTTCCGCAGCTCCGCCGCCACCGCCGATGAATTTCGGGGGACAGAAGTCTCTGTTCCGGCACCCTGCCGGGACGGGAAGTGCCCCCGGAGCCATCTCAGTCGGTCTTCATCGCCGTCTCCATCGACCTCACCGCCATCTCCATCAACCTTGCTGTCTCCTATGATGAGGAGGGAGTAGTTCTCCCCCGGGGCTGAGGGCTCTATCGGTAGCTATGTGGTTCACCTCTCTCTCCCTTGATGTGATCTTTATGTGATCGTGAGCTTTGTATCTAGTTGAATTGGTAGATATTATTATTCAGATATTATGCTACTCCTATGCTTTATTATTATACTCTCCGGAGATACCTCGTATCATGGTGTAAAGGTGACTAGTGTGTGCATCATATGTATCTTTTTGGTTAATGTCTCTATAAAATGTTGGTGTTTGTTGGAACTGTCTAGTGCGTTCATGGTGATAGTGTGGGACAATCTAGTTTGGGTACATACGGACTTTGAGGAGTGCTTCGTAGCCCTACGCATGATTAGTGTATGTTTTCCATTGGAGAATTGTTTTGAGTTGCATATGGATGATAGTATCTATTGGTTCAATTATGTTATATTTGTTGAGAGTGTGTCCACTAGTGAAAGTATGATCCCTAGGCCTTGTTTCCAAGCATTGCACACCGTTTACTTCCTGTTTTGTTATATGTTTGCTCACAGCGATATTTATTTCAGATTACATTTGCTACTTATAATCATCACTACCACTTGTATTTCACTATCTCTTCGCCGAACTAGTGCACCTATACATATGACAATTGTATTGGGTGTGTTGGGGACACAAGAGACTTTCTGTATCGTAATTACAGGGTTGCTTGAGAGGGATAGCTTTGACCTCTTCCTCCCTGAGTTCGATAAACCTTGGGTGATCCACTTAAGGAAAACTTGCTGCTGCTCTACAAACCTCTGCACTTGGAGGCCCAACACTGTCTACAAGAACAGACACGTGCGTAGACATCAGCCTTGCTGGGAGTTATTGCCGCCACCTCCATAGCGACCTCCACCACCGTTTCCACATCCACCTTGAGGACCGCCATGATAGCCGCCGCCCCCTTGATTATCATTATGGGCCCATCATAGCGCCCATCATAGCCACGACCATATTTGCCGCGTGAACCACCACCGTGGTTTCCTCCATTGTTGTGACCACCACCACTGTAGCCGTTCCTGGAGGCCAGATTGATGAAAAAATCACCATCGTTAGTTTCAGCGTTTTGAGCCTGAAGATGGGCTCCTATCGCCAGTAGCATCGAGTAAACTTCGCTGAGGGTGATCCCTTGATCTATGTGACCCAAGACAGCCTCAACTAGAGCATTGTACTCTGAATCCAGCCCATTGATGTTGTCCTTGTTCATCTTGTTTCCAGCCAGTGCTAACTCATCTGTCAGCGCCTTTAGTTTGTTGAAGTAGTTGACCGCCGTCAGATCCCTCCTTTCAGATCAATGAGGGTGCGGTGAAGATACATAACACGCGCACGGGATTGCATCGCATGCATGCTCAAGATTGTTGTCTAGGCTGTATGCGCAGTTTGATGATCAGTGACCGGCACCAAAACTTCACGCGAGAGAGTTCCAAGGAGATAGAAGAGGACCTGCTAAACCTTCTCGATCCATGCTGCATATGCAGGGTTGTCGACTTCAATCACGACTTTCTTGCCATCAATTTCAGCCTTGGTGACGAGCTTCTCTGCCGGGGCCTTGATCGATCCATCGAGCTACCCAAACATGCGGGCACCACGGACTGCAGGGAGAACCACGGCCTTCCACACCAGAAAGTTGGTGCTTGTGAGCTTCTCCTTAACTGTTGCGCCGAACGGATCTCGGCGGTTGTCTCTGATGATGATGAAGAACCAGGAGTCGCCATCGATGATCTAGGATTTTGAGGTTAGATGGGATTTGGAGAAAGGAGAGACTCTGATACTGTTCGCACACGAACACGTCACCGTGTACCTCCGACGTCGAGCGCGATACGCAGGACACGTCGCCGGAGGAGGCTAGCCGGAAGCGCGATACGCAGGACAATCCGACGAGCTCTTTTGAGGACCCGAAACCCCACACGCCCGGGAGAGACCCCGTCTGGGCGCACGGCGGTGATGGGCTGCCCTAGGTCGGTTTGCCTTCCCCTAGGACTTCGCAGATCGAAGCTCTCCAACACGAAGAACACCGACAAACGATGAGCAGAAAACAAGGGCGAGAGAGAAAAAATAGAGGTTTGTAGATTGGTTTTTGCGATTGTGTGTTGTCTTTCAATCGGCGTCACCCCTCATGTATATATGGAGCGGCTGGACTTCCCGTGCAAGAAATAGGGCTGGATTCACGTCCAAAACCCTAGTTTGGGTCGAATTTGGATGGGTGGGTCCGAACTTTCCAAAACTGTTCGGTCAAAAACTTGTCTGTATATTCCGGGTCTGTTTTGAGGCAGTAAACGACCTCGGATCGAAATCCCGTAAACTACAAAGTTGTTCGTCTCGAAAAAACGAAGAACTTTCATGTTGGCCACTTTTCCATCCGAGATAGTCTGAAGGGTCTTTTCCATCGATTTCTGAATTTTATCTGATTTCGGCATATACAGAGCGCGACTAGTACTTGTACTAGTCAGCCTCGGCTTTGGGCTATGAAATTACAGAAATTCGCTAGTACTTGTACTAGCTAGCCTCTGTTCCAGCTTTTTTGGTTTGACCCTAGAAATTGCATGTGACCTCGGATTGAGATGGTCCAAAAACCAAAGTTGCTTGTTTCGACGAGACGCACAACTTTCTCAACTATTATTTTCTCATTTGAGGCCATCTTAAGGTATCTTCTTTGTAAGCCAAAAACGGTTGTCAACATATGCCCCCCTGTTTTCGGCAATACTTGCGTGCTGAAAAATAACTTGCACCACATTTTGTCTAAGGACGATGTCAACACTCCATCGGCCATCTGTTCTTAGGGCGATAACTCTATATCGGCCATGTATGCTAAGGGCGATAATTGTATATCGGCCATATGTGTGTTTAAGCTTCTTGCCACACGCTCGGGTAAAACTTCTTTAGATATCTTCCATTGAGAGCTCGAGGTAATAAATTTCCCTCCATAGATTCAACCAAATATGAATTTCCAGGAACTACTCTCATGACCTTGAAAGGACCCTCCCAGCTCGGAGACCATTTGCCAATTTTTCTGTCTTTTGAACCAACTGGCAGGATTACCTTCCACACTAGGTCACCAACCTGGAAGCTCTTCAATTTTACCTTTTTGTTATATCCTCTTGCTACCCGCAATTTCTCCTTCTCTATGTCTCTTAGAGCAATTAGACGTTTATCGGCGACTTCATCAATGTTATCCATCATTAAGTTATGAAAATCCACCGCCGATAAATCATTTTGCTTAGCGAACCTCAAAGCAGCCAGATTCACCTCTACTGGTAAAACGGCTTCTTGCCCATACACGAGCTCATATGGAGTTACTTTTGTTGCACCATGCCTTGAAATCCTATGCGCCCACAAAGCTTCAGACAACACTTCATGCCATCTCATTGGATGATCTTCAATCTTCTTCTTGATGAGCTTGATCAAAGTTTTATTGCTAGATTCAGCTTGTCCATTAGCTTGAGCATAATATGGAGATGAATTGAGCATCTTTATCTTATATGATTCAGCGAATTCTTTTACTTCCTTTGCCATAAATGATGAACCCTGATCTGTGGTCAAAGTTTGAGGAACGCCGAATCTATGTATAATGTGCTCAGTTATGAATTGGATCACCTCCTTATGGGTCATATTCCTGAGAGGTATTGCTTCAGACCATTTGGTAAAATAATTAGTGGCTACCAACACGAACCGATGCCCTTTCGAAGAAGAAGGATGAATCATGCTAATGAAATCAAATCCCCAACCTCTAAATGGCCACGGCTTGATAATAGGATTCAACATAGCAGCAGGAGCCAACTGAATATCACCAAACTTTTGACAAGCTTCGCATCCTTTATAATATCTGAAGCAATCATTTATCATCGTCGGCCAATAAAAACCTGCACGTCGTAGTAACCACTTCATCTTGTGCGCCGACTGATGAGTGCCACAGATACCTTCATGTACCTCCCCCATAGCGACCCTTGCTTGGTCTTCATCCAAACACTTCAAGCGAATACCATCAACTGTTCGGCGATAAAGATTATCATCTATCAAAACATATTTGAAAGCAATCCGCCGAACAGCCCTATCCGTCCTCCTGCTAGGATCCTGCAAATATTCAACAATAGGCCTTCTCCAATCTTTGTTTTCACCTGCACTAGATCCTTCATTAGTGACCGAATCAATGGGCTTTAATTCGGTCTTACCTACATCAGCAAGAGCAAATATCGGCTTATAAGATATATGAAAAACACCACGATCAACATGGTAGCCAGATGCTTGTTGTGCTAACTCATTTGCATTCCAATTATCCTGTCTAGATATATGAGCAATGCTAAAATAATCCAAGGTAGAAATTATGTCTAGACATTTATCAAGATACATATTAAGTGATTCGTCTAAGCATTGGCAAACCTTGGATATTTGCTGAACTACTAACAACGAATCACCATAAGCCTCAATATGTGTAGCACCTACAGCAGTTAAAAGTTCTAGTCCGAATAGTAAAGCTTCATATTCGGCTTGATTGTTTGTGCAAGAATATTCTAAGCGGCATAAGGCTTCAAACACAGCACCATGAGGAGATATATAAACAACACCAACACCTTGGCCATTGTTACAGACTGAACCATCAAAATATAATCTCCACGGTATTAAAGAGACAAGGCTAATATCAATATCATGCTCATTGTCAATCCGATGTTCAACAATAAAATTAGCAACGATTTGGCCTTTCATAGATTTCAAAGATTCATAAGCCAAATCATATTCAATTAAAGCATAAGCCCATTTACCAATCCTACCACTAAGAATTGGTATATGCAACATATATTTAATGACATCGGTTTGACAAGCAACAACGCACATGCTAGACAATAAATAATGCCTTAACTTAGTACAAGCAAAATACAAGCACAAGCATAATTTCTCAATAAAAGTATACCTTGTCTTGGCATCCAGTAAACGCCGACTCAAATAAGTTATGACATGTTCCTTTCCTTCGGTCTCTTGAGTCAAAACAGCACCAATAACGTCTTCCTCCGCAGCGATATAGAGCCTAAAAATCTCTCCATGTTTGGGCGCCTTCAATACCGGCGGAGTAGACAAACAAAGCTTGATATTTTCGAATGCCTCTTGCTGTTTTGCCCCCCAGGTAAAATCATCATCATTCTTTAACCGAAGAATAGGAGTAAATGCATCAACCTTCCCTGACAAATTCACTATGAATCGCCTCAAATAATTAACCTTGCCAAGGAATTTCTGCATATCTTTCTTGCATTTCGGTGCTTCTATTTTCTGGATAGCCTCTATCTTCTGTGGATCAATCTCTATGCCATGTTGATGTATAATAAAACCCAAGAATTTCCCTGCCGATACACCAAAAGCACACTTCAAAGGATTCATCTTGAGCCCATACTTCCTCATCCTCTCAAAAGCTAAGCGCAAATCGGCTAAATGAGATTTATTAGCATCCGATTTGACAACAATATCATCAATATAGACTTCAAGTATGACCCCAAGCAAATCATGAAATATTAAATTCATAGCCCGCTGATATGTGGCACCGGCGTTTTTCAACCCAAAGGTCATTACTGTCCACTCAAATAAACCAACAAAGCCAGGGCACCGAAAGGCTGTTTTGAATGCATCCTCTTCGGCCATAAAAAATTGGTTATACCCCGCATTGCCATCAAGAAAACTAATAACTTTATTACCAGAGGCATCATTAATAAGCATATCGGCTATTGGCATAGGATACTCATCTTTGGGTGTAGCTCTATTTAGATCCCTGAAATCAATACACACCCTCAACTTGCTTGATCCTTTTTGTCCACAGGTACAATATTAGAAATCCAATCTGCATACCTGCAAGGTTTAATAAAATTAGCTTTAAGCAAACGACCGATCTCCTCCTTGATCCGGTCATACATTTTAGGATTGAATTTCCGGGCCGGTTGTTTATAAGGTCTAAAACCGGCCTTGATAGGCAATCGATGCTCAACTAAATCCCGGCTCAAACCAGGCATCTCATGATACTCCCATGCAAAGCAATTGACATATTCTTTTAACAGCCCAATTAACATATCCTTATAATCGGCTTTCAGATTTTTGTTTACAAACGTCGGCCTAGGAATTAAACCATCTCCTATATCTACTTCTTCCAATGGATCAGCCGATGTAAAACCTTGTCCCAACTTATCCATATCATCTAATTCTTCAATTGACTCATACATATCGTTCCCACTGGACCGATATTCCACAAGCCTCTTCTGCAACCACTCTTCGTTGGGATCCATTTAAATCACATGTTTGGGAGCCGATTACTATAAATCGGCTTTAAAGATACGGGCACAAAGCCATTCTTTGTGGCACTAAGAAAATCAAAATCTGAAAGATCACGCCCCATCAAACAAGTAGCATTAGGATGTTTCCAATCCACCGGTGAATCAGCCAAAGCAATGCACGATGAATTATCAGCATGGACTACCTCAACTTCATCATCAACCCACTGTATCAAGAACTGATGCAAAGTAGATGGCACACATTGGTTTGCATGGAGCCAATCGCGGCCTAATATGACATTGTAATTACCTTGCACCTCAGCAATAAAGAAGGCGGTGGCCAAAGATTTGCTTCCCACGGTGAGCTCTACACTCATGACACCTTTGGCCTCAGTTTTTTCTTTACCTTCAAACCCATTAAGCACCATATTGGTCTTCATTAAATCATGCTCATCAAGCCCCAACTTCTTGAAAACTGAATATGGCATAAGATTCACCACAGCGCCACCATCAACAAGCATTCTAGCAACCGGCGACCCATTAATGTGTCCCTTGACATATAGTGGTTTCAAGTGTTTCACCGGTTCTTTTGGTTTCTCAAAGACGGCATTCTTGGTCCCAAAGTCCAGCTGTGCTACCTCCCCTTCTTCATCTATGGCACGAAATTCAGAGGGTAAATAATAAACCATATTCATATCCATACCTTCCCTAGTTGGCGAGCTCTCATAGTCCACCAATTCCTCATCATCTTCCGGTGCGGGAGTTTGCTCTAGAATTTCATCAGTTGAAGGAGGTGTAGGAGGTGGTGTAGTAACAATGCTCATGCTCCCCTCCTGAGATGGTGTCAGAACTGTTGTGATTATCATGGGAACTGTGGTATCTTCCACTTGCTTACGTACCCACTTCTTAGAAGGCATTGGGCGAGCTTCATTCTCCACCTTCTCTTGATTCCTCATGCGCTGCAGCCTCCTTTTCTTGGTTTTTGTCAATCCAAGAGGACACCACTTAGGCTGAGTATATTTAGGGTCCCTCGGCTTGGCTTTGCTTGTGCTAGCTTCGTGATCATTAGCCGAGGATCTTGGCTGAATAGTCAGTATAGCCTTATCAGAACTAGCCGGTTTATCAATATCAACCGGCTCTTTGAGTTTCAACGCTTGTGTGCCCACTATGATTGAGCTGACATTAGGATTCTTCCCTTGTTGCTTGCCAGACTCTGAAGTTTCAGCACATGGCGACATAGGACGTCGCTCCTTCTCAGCAGCCTCTGAAGATTTTGGATGTGACCGATTAGTATTATAACTCAAACGGTCTCGAACAGGTCGAGTGATCCTGTCATGCACAGATTTCCTGGGTGCTGCCCATCCTGGATGAAAAGCATATGGTGCCATTGGGGGCTGCATCCATCCTCCATTGTAGTAATACGGTGCATATGGTGGTGGCGCCATCCATGGCCCTGGCACCCACTGACCATATGGCCTTGAGTGTCTTGGATATCTCTCTCTTGGAGGTGACCATGGACGTTTCACATGAGATGACCGGTTTGAGTTAGAACCGGTCGCTTGGTTTGCATACTTAGACATTAACATATCAAAAGTTGGCTTGATCTGCTTGCGCTGCGCCTTGACCTCATTGGTCTTCCACTTGCCAACTTCTGGACTCTTGGGCTTGATGAACTTGGCACGCACATCACCTTGTTCTTTTGGTTGCCCCCCGGGTGCAGGATTTTTTATAGTGATCTTCAACGTCTCCTTGCCATCAGGTTGCTTTCCAAGAACAATCTCCCTTCCCAAGACCTTGTTATTTTCCTTGTTGTTCCTGGGTTCACCAACAACAACATTATCTTTATTAGCAGATCCGGCCGTCTCTGGCCGAATTAAGACTTTCTTTCCATGCAGCTCCAAAGTATTCATTGGGAATGGCTGCTTGTCAATTTGCATATCAGCAAAGCTTAATCGTCCATCATTGATAGCCGATTGTATCTGTCGCCGAAAAACGTTGCAATCATTAGTAGCATGAGAAAATGAATTATGATATTTGCAATAAGCGCGCCGTTTTAACTCCTCAAACAGCGGTATAGTGTGAGACAAACGAATGTATTTATCTTTTAACATAGCATCAAATATCCTATCACATTTGGCTACATCAAAACTGAATGTCATCTCATCTTCACGATTCTTGCGAATCGGCTTAAGAGCATCACAAATATAAGGTTTGGCCTTTGAGGGCCAAACAAATTCTGCAGCATAAATATCAGCCTCATCGTCCGAATTTTCACTATTATATCCAACAGTATTTATGCGAGGACGATCAGACTTTGACCTATGCATATCTTTTGTTTCTTTGCATCGGCTTTCTTGGGCCAGAGCCCTTTGCAAAACTTGACTAACATTTAAGAACTCATAACCTTCAATTTTTTCTTTAATGTAAGTTCTTAAACCATTGAGCACTAAGTCTGCCATGTCTCTTTCAGTAATTACTAAACTGTAACATCGGTTCTTAGTATCTCTAAATCTTTTGACATAATCAGTAACTGACTCACCATGCTTTTGTTTAACCGATATAAGATGTGACAACTTAAGCTCATTATCACCACTATAAAAATGCTCATGGAATTTCTTTTCTAGGTGATACCAAGTATTAATAGAACCATAAGGTAAAGCAGAAAACCATGAAAAAGCAGTACCAGTTAAAGACAAGGGAAACAAACGCACTTTTAAAGGATCACTATTGCCAGCTTCTCCTAACTGTGCTAAATATTGACTAACATGTTCCCAAGTCATTTTACTATCTACCCCATTAAATTTAGCAAAATCAGGCACTTTGCAACCCTGGGGGTATGGTAAAGAATCAAAATATTCCGGATAAGGCTTTTGATACATCCGGCTTACAGGCTTCGGCTCAATTCCGAAGTTATCATAGAACATCTTCTGCAATTCTGACCTAAGTGTGGCCATGTTTTCGTCTATGGCAGACGAATTTGTTTGTGGTACTTGTGCAGGAACAACAGAATTATTAGCCGTGGAGTTTACTCGCGCTGCTGGTACCAAATTAAAATTCGGCGCCGTGACTGTGGCTGCAGGACGTGTGGCCTGGTTCGGCGGAATTGCCGAATAAGGCACACTTCTAATAGGAGTATGGTATGCTGGCGCGGTTACAATCTGACCATCTTGGCTAACGTAAGGATTTATCGGCATGCCCTGAGGAAACACCGATGTGCTAGGTAATGTATGGCTAGGGTTTTCAACAGCAGCATTAGCACTAACATTACCAAAAGTATCATGAGGCTTATTATTACTAGCTTTTATGTATTCTATCATAGCATCATAGGCTTGACGACTTGATTCAGTAGCATAATGATTAATTGCAGCCAATTGATCACTAGAAAATACGCTAGTACTTACAGAGGGCTCGGCTGGATCGCCGAGCATTGGTGGAAGTTGGATGTCTCCAAGCGAGGTGACAGCCCCATGGCGGTCCTTCTTGAAGCTTGCAAGGAACATCTCCCTATCTTCCTCCTCTTGCCTCTTCTTCAAAGCTTCGAACTCCTCCTTGCGCTTCAGCTCCAGCACCTCGAGTTGCTCTAGACGCTGCTTCTTCAGCGCCTCATAGGATTCGCGTTGATCCGCTGAAAGATCATCAAAACTAGGCTTGATGATGTTTTCGGCGCTAACTTTAGCAGGCTGGGGTATACCGCTCGACATGATGATCTTCCCCAGCGGAGTCGCCAAAAAGTGTGTTCGCACACGAACACGTCACCGTGTACCTCCGACGTCGAGCGCGATACGCAGGACACGTCGCCGGAGGAGGCTAGCCGGAAGCGCGATACGCAGGACAATCCGGCGAGCTCTTTTGAGGACCCGAAACCCCACACGCCCGGGAGAGACCCCGTATGGGCGCACGGCGGTGATGGGCTGCCCTAGGTCGGTTCGCCCACCCCTAGGACTTCGCAGATCGAAGCTCTCCAACACGAAGAACACCGACGAACGATGAGCAGAAAACAAGGGCGAGAGAGAAAAATAGAGGTTTGTAGATTGGTTTTTGCGATTGTGTGTTGTCTTTCAATCGGCCGTCACCCCTCATGTATATATGGAGCGGCTGGACTTCCCGTGCAAGAAAGAGGGCTGGATTCACGTTCAAAACCCTAGTTTGGGTCGAATTTGGATGGGTGGGTCCGAACTTTCCAAAACTGTTCGGTTAAAAACTTGTCTGTATATTCCGGGTCTGTTTTGAGGCAGTAAACGACCTCGGATCGAAATCCCGTAAACTACAAAGTTGTTCGTCTCGAAAAAACGAAGAACTTTCATGTTGGCCACTTTTCCATCCGAGATAGTCTGAAGGTCTTTTCCATCGATTTCTGAATTTTATCTGATTTCGGCATATACAGAGCGCGACTAGTATTTGTACTAGTCAGCCTCGGCTTTGGGCTACGAAATTATAGAAATTCGCTAGTACTTGTACTAGCTAGCCTCTGTTCCAGCTTTTTTGGTTTGACCCTAGAAATTGCATGTGACCTCAGATTGAGATGATCCAAAAACCAAAGTTGCTTGTTTCGACGAGACGCACAACTTTCTCAACTATTATTTTCTCATTTGAGGCCATCTTAAGGTATCTTCTTTGTAAGCCAAAAACGGTTATCAACACATACCATATGAAAAAGGCTTTTAAGTGTGCCTTGGACTCGGCTGCGTTCCGTATTAATTTATGGGTCAAAGCCCGGATAGATTTACAGGAGATTACAACTTGTACTACAAATTTGATTTATATCATACCAAACTAATTACAACGTAACTACTACAACTTCCTAGAGTCGGTTGTTTTACAACCACTTCAGAGTTTCAACCTTGCAAACATCTGTCACGATCTGTTACTGTTAGTCACTAGCAGTCAACCCTGACTAAACAAGAAGGAAAACAGCAATGATCATGAAACTTGGTGTTTTGGATTGCTATAATAAAACAGATACTCCATGTCCTTGGGTTCCAACATCCCAGCTGGCCTGAGAGATTAGAAAAGTTTGCCGATATCTACCCTCATATTTGCTCACGATGTGCGTACATAATTTAATCATTGACTCTAATAAGGCATAGCCAGGCTGCAGACATGAGCGAGCGGGAGAAGAAATTGAGATTCTCCGAGATCGGAATCTTGACTTTTGAGGATCGAGCAGAGTTTTAAATTGTGCAGGACAGGTTCTCTGTCCGTTAACCATGGGTATTGCGATTTGCGGGCGGTCGTCCATAATCTAAGGGCATAAGATAAGCAAATCTGCAGGTACAGCTATACAACGATGCACAATCAGTTCATCACAAGTACGGTGGACAAAGATGTCGGAACAAAACTTTAGGGAACAGTTGACTTCAATTCCACACGAACGCATAGCTCTTCACGTGGGAAATCTTCTGTGGTGCTTCTCTTGAAGCTGACCGACCTCTATGGACATTGGAGTGTTGGCGCATAGCTCTCGGGATCTTTTTGCTAAAGAGCTTTCATGCTTTCTTGCTTACCCAGTTTAGAGGCAGCTAGCCTTGGATATGACAAGAACATTACGCGCGTTTTGGCGAGGAGAGGATATAATTAGAAAGGTAGAAAAGTCTCTTGAAAAGGTATCTCTTAGGAGGAAAAGAAAGAAAAGGGCGTAGCAAATAAAGCTTTGATAACTGCTTGTTGATGAACTCTCTTTGGTTCATCCGTCTGTTCAGCGGATCTTCTTTGCGGCGTGATGCTCTAGCTGTCGTGTCATCAATTTGCAATCGTAATAGGTTGGTAGTGCTATCGGTTTGGAGGTTGCATGTTTTAGGTGCTGTTCTCGTATGATTTTATTGTATTGATTTTTGCCTGTTTTCCATTAATCAACAGGGCAATTATCTTCTTAATTAATAGATAGGGCAAAGCTTTTACCTCTATTTAAAAAAAATCATTCCTCGTAACGTCTGTTAGTCCCTCTTGGTGTTCTGGTTCGCTTTAATAAAACAGATACTCCATGTCCCGTCCTGGGGTTCAACATCCCAGCTGGCCTGATATAGAAAACTTTCGTTGCTATCTACTCTCATATTTGCTCATGGTGTGCGTCCATAATTTAGTCATCGATTCTAATCAGGCATGGCCAGGCCGCAGACATGAGCGGGCGAGAGAAGAAATTGAGATTCTCCGAGATCAGAATCTTGACTTTTGAGGACCGTAATGCAGTTCTTTGCATTTGGTTAGTTGCGTGCGAAAATCTTTGTAGTGAGCAAGTAGTGCAAGGTAGTGGAGACGATGCAGAAACCTCGACAGCAAAGCGAAAGAAATACAGGAACCATACACATTTGTTTCTGGCTTGCGTTGTCTTTAGGATCAGGCAAAAAAAAAGTTACAGGAATCAGTAATCTCAGTTACTCGCGCTACTTTATTCGAAATGTTAACCAAGATTAATCTTTTTCTTTCTCAAAGTTCATTCCCATTCTGAGCGCGTCGCTGTTCGACACGAAACCAATGACACATTCGGAGATAGTACTAGTTTCAGAGCCTCTGGCCACACACACACATAATTGATCACATTGTTACCTTTTATTCACATAATTGATCGCAATGATCATCTCCTCGGACTAGCTATAACCATCAGCGCCCCTAAACAATGAACCACGTGCTGATCGTGCTCCTCACTGAGACTGGGATCAGCCCCAAAAAGGCCGCACGCCACGAATTTCTCCCTCCGCTTTTCGTCGCCGGTGGGGGCAGGCAAAGCGTCATCGCTTTCTAGGTTTTCGTAAGCAAATTTCATGGCGGGCCCGTGGAGGACCCCGGTACAGCTGGCAGGAGAAAACTTCGCCGCGAAGCACCTCGATTTGCCTACTGTAGACACGACGCTGACGGACGGGTGCCGCAAGAACAAGAAGACGAGAAAGAAAAGAGCACCGCAATATTTTTCCATGTAACACTATGAACAACCATGAATGTAGTACTAGTATATTAATACCAAGAAGCACAAAGCTTGTTCAATCAAGAGTTCAGTTAATGTTTGATGATTAAGTAACCAACGTACTCTGCGACAGACAGTTTACTGAGGAAATGCCCTACTCTGCGAGCGAGATGCAGAGTTCTTAATCAAGCAACGAAACCGGAAGTATAAGCACAAAGCTTGTTCAATCAATGCACTCACGCGAGTGTCGACAGTCACACAGGTTCAATCAACGTACTCTGTGACAGGTTACTGAAGAAATGCACTGCTCTGCGACCGAGATGCAGAGTTTCTTATTCAAGCAACGAAACCGGAGTACACACAAACATTACAACCCCAGAAATTCACCAATGGAGATTTCCAATCAAGCCCAAACCTGACAATAAATTACCGCTAACACTACGGATTCCGGTCGTCGCCGGAATCCTACGGTACAGACCGCCACTGGCGTACCCAACCCCCGACCGTCCGCCCTTCCTCTCGCCTTCCACGACCGGCAGCGATCTGCACCAGGACACGAGAAAATCCCAATTCTTGATTCTTCTTCTTCAGACTTCATATCTTCTTCTTCCTCCCTTACCCGGGCCGAGCCGGAGCATCAACCACCGGGCACGACGCGCCGACCGCCACCGCCGCTGCCGCCCTTGGTCTTGCCTTCCTTGTGCTCGCCGGCTTTGGCCGCCTTGCGGACGAGGCACGGGAAGAGGCTCGCGAAGATGCTCGCCTTCACCTGCCCGCGCCTCGGCAACGGCCGCCTCGCGTCGCCCTGCCGCTCCATTGCTGCTGCTGGCACCTTCTTCTTCTTCTTGCGCAGGAAGGTAGGCAGGGTCGAGAGACCAGGAAGACCGGAGAGTCAGAGGTGTGAGGTGGCTGCGATTGTGTGTTGTGTGCAAGTGATGTGAGGGGAGTGACAGGAGGCTCTCTGCCGTTTTATAAGCGGCAAATGCCAAGCAAATTATTTTCTTAAAAAATTACTTGGCCGAGGAAATTGGGAAGATTGGGGGCCAAGCTTCCTTGGAGTGCAAGAAGCAGCTGCGCTTTGGGGGTCTGGACTCTTCTAGAATCTTTCAGGTTTGAACCTTCAGATGTCACTCGTCTAGCAGGGATGTTTCAGACTACAACTCAGCGGGTAAGCTTCCTAGACAAGCTACCTTTTCCCCCGCAAAAAAAAAATAAAAACAGAAAATATGTAAGCTACCTTCAAGACGAAGATCTAGTAAATCCAAAACACACCAGCCTGGTAAGTACATTCAGCCACTGTTACTGGTTGATCCAGCCTGGCATGCTAGTCACCAGCAAGCAAAAAAACAGCAATGGTGTGAACCTTCAGATGTCACTTTTCTAGCAGGGGTGTTTCAGACTACAACTCAGCTGTAAGCTTCCTAGACACGCTACCTTTTCCCCACAAAAAATAAAAACAGAAAATATGTATGCTACCTTCAAGACGAAGATCTAGTAAATCCAAAACACACCAGCCTGGTAAGTACATTCAGCCACTGTTACTGGTTGATCCAGCCTGGCATGCTAGTCACCAGCAAGCAAAAAAACAGCAATGGTGTGAACCTTCAGATGTCACTTTTCTAGCAGGGGTGTTTCAGACTACAACTCAGCTGTAAGCTTCCTAGACACGCTACCTTTTCCCCACAAAAAATAAAAACAGAAAATATGTATGCTACCTTCAAGACGAAGATCTAGTAAATCCAAAACACACCAGCCTGGTAAGTACATTCAGCCACTGTTACTGGTTGATCCAGCCTGGCATGCTAGTCACCAGCAAGCAAGCCTGGTTAGGAAAAAACAGCAATGGCTATCGGTCCCATTTGGTGTTTTGGGTTGGCTCGTTGCAGGAATCTGTCTGATGAAAAAAGCTGGATTGTGGCTCGACACTACAGCTGGAGAGATACAGAAAACTGCGCCACTGTCTACCTGCCTATGGCGAGCGTGTATAGTTTAGGCATCAACCTGCCCATGGCCATGGGCGGCAGACATGATCACGAGAAGAAAACAGAGATTTTCTGGATCACGATTTTCAGCAACGCGGATCGTTCACTATTTAAACTTGAACAATGCAGGTCAGGTTCTCCGCTAGCCATGGACATTGCAAGTGCCCAAACATAAGGCATAAAATCTGCACACTAATGCACAATCAGTGGACTAAAATACAGCAGCGGATGGACGTGCAAGAAAATTATTTGCACGTCCAGGGAGGAGGAGCGGTTGACTTGAATTCCACACTGACCTGGCGACAAATCTATTCTGTTCACATTGAGGAGAAGAAGTCTTTTCTCGCTCGAGATTGGACAAATTTTTCTGTTCAGATTTCTGAAGTGTCTGGAATCTAAGGCGATGCATATGACAGATCAAAAGGAGCAGGTAAATATAATTATTACAGCAATGAAAATTTAGTTACTCGTGTTAATATTTTGAAATGTGAATCAGCATTATCTTTCTGGAAATTCATTTACATCTAGAACATGTAAATTACTTCCAGCAAGATAATACAAACTGTGGAAGCTCTGAACAATCTTTTTTTTAGAACAGCTCTGAACAATCTATTGGTTACCTTAATGAATGCTAATTTTCCAGTTTAGACACTTAGCATATGTCCATTAGACTAGTAAAGTCACACAGCTCATTGGAGAGACAAAACTTGACAGGATTAAAAAAAAAACTATTCAGAGGGAAAGATGAAAATGCGATGTCTGAATTGTTCCAAGATGCTGAATACAGCTGTAACGACCAAGTCTTGAAGGCAAGATGAGATGGTGCTGACTCCTGATCATGCTTATTTATATTTTTCTTCATCCAAGAGTTTAACCACAAGATGTAGACAGCAGACAGACTGCTCTGGTGCCTCCAATGTAGGCAACATAGGCTAATTATTTAAGGATAGGAAATGAGGTTAGTTAATTTGATCTACATCTAAGAAAGATTCTTGCTTATCTATTGCTTACTATTTTATGAAGCTAATGAACTGTCTTTTTGACTTGAGTTTAGCTGTGATGAAAACATGCTTCTCAGTGGTTCTTCCCTCAGGTTATACTATATGACCACTTGCTGAAGCTGCGTTACCAGCACTACAAAGTACCCCCGCTGATTAATACAACTAGCATTAGATGATCACACACAGAAGTTACTGAAAGCGAGAACTATGAAAAAAGTCACACCAAGAGAATAATCTTCTATATAAATCAACATATTACTATGTGACCAAATATTTCTTGGTCATAGTGGAAGATGAAAAATGAGCAGATAGATCATAGATGCACAAGTGAAGAAAACCACTAAAACGAAAGGGATTCTCTATTATGATCTATTAGAATGAGGTTGAAACAATACAGATCCATGCTATACATTGTTGTTATATTACAAACTAAATGTACAATACAGATTTCCAAGTAGAATATTCAGCCTACAGGCCTACAGCTCACCTCCTACCTGTCACTTGAACAGTTACTTGGCTGGCACAAGCAGTGTATAGATTAGCAATGCCAAGACAATGATAATCGCCCCTACCAAGGTAAATCTTGGACTTGTCCACAGCATCAAGTTAGACCTCTCAGCTCTTTTGATTGGATCGACCTCTTCAGACAATGGATACTCACTGCGGCGTGGGTTCCATGTCACATATTTGTTTGGCGAGAACTCCGAAAATAGAGTCTTCTTCCCTTTCTTCTTAAATGTAGACCAAGCCTTGTCCCAGTCGGTGGATGATGTGTCACCTGAAGAATAAACAAGGGAAATGATTCATACTACAAATATGTTTTCATCGTATGCACAAATTGATGCATATAATTTCATCGTCGAACAGTGAGATATTTCTATCCCTCTTGTATAAACCCCACTCAGCGGCCGACAATTTCCAGTTATAAGTAATACAACATCACACATCAAATCCATAAAATCGCTCAGGAGATTTCTTTAAACAAGTACTTATATGGTGTTCTGTTCAATACTTACAAAGAGATTGAATAAAACCAAGTCCATAAGACTGTTCAAGAAATTCCTTTTCTCTCAAGTGGCTTCAGGAGTCTGCTAATGTTACCAAATGTAACATGCTCAGCTGAATACTTAGACATATGGACTAAACACTACGGTTCAAGGTATTATATGTGCAATGAGTTATATGGCAATGCACAGTGTCAAAAAGTATGTGAATTCCACGATTTCTTAGTGCCTAGCGTCCTAGAGACAAAAAAAAGCATTTGGCACAATTGTACCGACGAAGTTCTAGGAGTAAATTAATTATTTAAAATGGTTACCCTCAATAAACTACAGTACTATTGTCCAACAGAGTATCAAAAGAAGGGGATAGATAATTCCTCTGCTGCATTATGGCATGAAAAGCCACAATCTCAGATGTGATTTTTATCTCATTTTTTCAAGAACATGCAGAAGCATGTCATGACATTAAGGAGAAAGAAGTTATTCAGTTACAACAAGCAGGGGCCTGCCCGCTACCGCTATCTAAACCCTATTCCTGATGTTGTCCTGCAGGCCGCCTTGCTAAACCCACAACTGAAATTCATCGCGAATTTGTCTAATCAACGTTTCCTCGGTCGCCACCTGCCTGTCGAAAACCCTGTTGTTCCTCTCTAAACAGAGACGACGACAGCAAGCAATACTGAGGGTGGTCAGCTCAAGTCTTTTCCTCTTCGGTTGGCAACCTTTCAGGCTATCCCACCAGCCATTGAGTGTACTGTCAGGCTGTGGTATGAACTGCAACTGTCCTGCCTCCCTCAGAAGTTCAAATCATATGTATCTTGCTGTTGGACACTGAACCATAAGGTGATCGATGGTTTCGGTCCTCTGGTCACAAAGCAGACATCATGCCGGCCCTTCCAGCCTCTTCTGCTTAATCTATCACCTGTCCAACATCGATATTTCAGCGCCAGCCAGAAGGAGATCTTTTCTTTTTACAGTGCTCAACTTTTCCAGAGCAGTTTGGCGTAGCTTGCTTGAACAGATCCTAGGAAATACGTGCTATACGCAGAGCTGGCTGAATAAAGCCCATTGGCTGTCCTGCACTCCTGCTCCAACGAAAAACATCAGGTTCAGCAGAGAGAGAGAGAGGGAGAGAGGGGGGCGTTCTGAATAGCTAGCCAGAGGGTCACAAATTTCACAATGGCCGGAACTGAAATAGTGCCCTTTAGTGCTGAGATCCAGACATTGTTTTGCCGTGCTTGCGCCACCATCATCAACAAGGCCTTCTTTGGGCTGACAAAAGCTAGCAGATCCGGCTCGAGATCAGCCGCACTCTGCCCCCTAATCCAGCGGTCATACCAAAAATATGTGCGCTTGCCATCCCCAATACTGCAGTCTATAGCCGCTCGAGCCATTGCCTCAGCCGGTCAGATAGAGTGAAAGGCAGGCCACTCCATGCCCGCAATGCGCCTTCTTTTTCTAGCCAACACCATCGAATGCGGAGGGAGTCGTTCAGCACCCGTAGGTTGTGAATCCCCAGGCCCCCAAGCAGTTTAGGCTTGCCCAAGAAACCTTGCTGCTTCCGTTCCTCATGTCCTCGGACTGCTTCCAGAAAAACTTGCAGCAGATTTTTTTTTTAGGGCAACTTGCGGCAGATTTTGTTAATTGCCTTGATCACCCAGGCCAGTAGGTCGAGCGATAGCATCTGGTATATAGACAGCATCATCAGAACTGTCTAGATCAGAACTAGTCTCCCTCCTTCTGTTAGCATCGCTGTTCGCCAAGTTGCCAATTTGTTTACGAGCGCATCCAGTAGCGGCTGCCAATCTGCTTTGTTCAAACGCCTAGGGGACAGTGGCAAGCCCAGGTACGTGCACGGCAAGGTGCCCACTTGGCAGGGGAAGGCCGGGAGTACCTCGTCCAAATTCAGCTCCTCACATTTAATTGGCATGATCGCGCTCTTAGAAAGGTTTGTCTGCAACCCAGACGCATCACCAAAACAGATATAGCAACTGCCGCGCTGCGTGCAACTCTTCAGCAAGCGTTCTGACGAACATTGCGACGTCGTCGGCATATATGAAGATATGATGCCTAATGCCACATCGGTTCAGTGGCTCGAAGAACCCGCTTCCTCATGAAAATAAAAACTCTGCAATATCTACTTCGGTCTTCAAATCAAGGCATACGCCGGCATTTTGTAATCATATGCCACCTACTACGGCGAATGAATGATGTGCCGTACCAAACACCAACGATTGCAGTACAAACGGCTTCATCAGAGAAATCTAGGATAACTACAGTTTGGTGTTCTTGGCAAATGGATACGAAAAATTTCGCCGTCACTCATTTGGAGAAGGGCATAGATAGATAATGCTAAATCAATAAATAGCCTCTATCGAACACTAACCAGAATATATTTTATCTCTAACACCGATCATCAGATAGACCCAGGGCACCCAGTTGTAAATGTACAGTGGCCTGCTAGTTAGACCCAGACACCCAGTTGTACATGTACAGTGACCTGCTAGTGCACGCATGAACAGAAACACACACTTCTCTTGAATAAAAAGAAGCAAACATCAAATACACTTCAGATCGTAGCACATGGAAGTACGCATTTGCACTGTTCTTGCACGATTCAGTAAGCAGATCCTATCTTAACCACTAAAGCAGACCGTGGTGTTCTGGTTTCTGATCAATGACAGGGCTATGCTATTCTTGACCGGTGACTCTACAGCGCAAGTACCGTCAGACTAATCGCGGCACGAATCAATGCATCAATCAACAGCGGCATTTCATCAAACAGTACACTACAGGGAGCTGCGCGCGGTGGACACAACAGCTACTACTACTAGTAGGCAGTGAGCAGCTTATCATACCTTCGTCCCTGCCGCGCTTGTCCGGGGAGCCTCCGGAGCAGCGAGGGGCGAGCGCGAGGGACGGCCGTCGCGCCAAGAATCTCCCGGAAACCAGAAGTATCCCCATGCCGTCCCCTCCACTTGTGGATTCTACCAACCAGGAAGGATTTTTCGTGCTCCTGGTTCTTTCCCCCCGCGGCCTCTACGGTGGGGGGAGGTGAGGAGGAGGCGTGGCTGAGAGAGCGCTTGGAGTCGCCAGGTTGCTTGCGTGGACGGAAGGAGGACGGCGACATGGTAGTGCCGTCCCGTGCTGGGCTAGCGTGTGGCTCTCTCCGAACGGGAAAATGCTCCCTGGCGCAAAAGGAACCCAAAATCAATCCTCTGACAGATATAATGTACTTATAATAATGCAGTTCAATATTACGAACTCGTGAATATTGTGCAAGTTTTCGGCAGTGTTAGATCCACTCTTCCCGTCTTCCGGACAGCACGGAGCTCATCCAGAAACAGAGTCAGTAGCCTGAAGGCAGTTCTTTTCTTTTCCAACTTGGATCGGAATGCCAAAGATATGATGTTTGCACAGGCAGAAAAGGAGACAATGAGTGATTCAAACAATTGACGTACTAAACATTAATCGTAGCACAACAATGTTTCACCAGCACAATAGTAGAGGAAGAAAAAGCAAAATCTGTTGACTTCAGTTAACAAGAGCAGAGCGCAGATAACTATTGGTCAAGTGCAACTGTCCTCGGAGAAAACAATCAGCTGTTCCCATCATAAATGTCAGCCGTAGATATTTAAGAACAAAACAATAATACGACTCAAAATGACTGACGTTATAAGAGTAGCAACATTAATCGAACATAAGCTGACATTGTTTCAGGAATACAACAGCAAAGATAGAATGATAACAGCACAAAGACTGCATTCCCGAACATAACCAAAACGGGCAAGTTTTCAATCCATTAACACTGACTAAACCACCGGGCAACATCTTATTTCTTCTTGGCAGCAGCCAAAGATCAGCCCGGATCAGTTGGGTCCTTCTTCTCCACGCTCTTGATGACACCAACAGCAACAGTCTGCCTCATGTCACGCACAGCAAAACGGCCAAGGGGAGGGTACTGGGCAAAGGTCTCCACCACCATGGGCTTGGTGGGAATCATCTTCACGAAACCAGCGTCACCGTTCTTGAGGAACTTGGGGAAGGCCTCAATCTCCTTACCAGATCGCCTGTCAACCTTGGTCTGGATCTCAGAGAACTTGACAGCGATGTGGGATGTGTGGCAGTCCAGCACTGGGGCGTAGCCATTGCCGATCTGGCCAGGGTGGTTCATGATGATGACCTGGGCAACAAAGTTGGAAGCCTCCTTGGCAGGGTCGTCCTTGGAGTTGGAGGCGACGTAGCCACGCTTGATATCCTTAACAGCAACGTTCTTCACGTTGAAGCCGACATTGTCACCTGGCCCAGCCTCAGGCATGGACTCGTGGTGCATCTCCACAGACTTCACCTCAGTAGTAAGCCCGGTTGGGCCAAAGGTGACAAGCATACCAGGCTTGATCAGACCAGTCTCAACACGCCCCACAGGCACAGTTCCAATGCCACCAATCTTGTAGACATCCTGGAGGGGAAGACGCAGGGGCTTGTCTGAGGGCCTCTTGGGCTCATTGATCTGGTCAAGCGCCTCAAGCAAGGTCGGGCCCTTGTACCAGTCCAGGTTGGTGGACCTCTCAATCATGTTGTCACCCTCAAAACCAGAGATGGGGACAAATGGGACCTTGTCAGGGTTGTAGCCGACCTTCTTCAGGTATGAAGAAACTTCCTTCACAATTTCTTCATAACGGCCCTTAGAGTACTTGGGAGTGGTAGCATCCATCTAGAAAAAGCAACAGGATGAGAACATTACTTAAAAGAACATGCAGATATGAAACAACAAGATAGTACTGATCAATTCCAGCCAGAGTCAATACTTGTTATAAAAAGGTATGCATAGATATCAAATGAAATTACACAGAGCAGTACTGATAGGACAAGTTTATGAAAGAAAAAAAAGCAGAACAATCAAACATGTTCCAAGAAACTAGATGGATGGTAGAACGGAGGCAACAAACAGAATTATCAATTAATCTTAGATGACCACTGATAGAAGATGGTCTACTCTATCCAGAAGTAGGAATTTTGGTGAACAGACTATTTAGATTCAGAATATGTGTAACGATATTGAAATGACGTAGAACATGTTGACAACCATCAAGCATTGATACCATGCAGAAAACATAATCATACGATGGACTAGCATCTCCGTTGCAGCAGCAGAACAATCAAACTAGTTCAATAACTAGTAACAGAATCTGGTATAATGACTGCAAACAATCAGGTGAAATAAAGCAATTCATGTAAGAGGATGTGCACACATTTAAGTGTACCAAGCATTCAGATCATGCAGCAAGTTTAAATCATGCTAAAGGCTAGTACGAACCATGTGGGAGTGTTGATGAACACAAAGTTTGAATAAGGTATGAATAGATATCAAATAAAACTGCACAGAGCAGTACAGATAGGACAAGTTCAAGGCAAAAAAGGAGCAGCAGAACAATCAAACAAGTTCCAAGAAACAGGATGAATGGTAGAACAGAGTCAACAGACAGAATTATCCATTAATCTTAGATGACTACTGATAGCAGTTAGTCTACTCTATCCGCAAGTAGGAATTTTGGTAAGCAGACTACTTAGATTCAGAATGTGTGTAACAGCATTGAAATGAAGCACTAGATGCAGAACATGTTGACAACAATCAAGCACTGATATCATGCATCAAACGTAATCATAAAATGGAATAGCATAACCGTAACAGCAGCAAACCAATCAAACTAGTTCAATGACTAGTAACAGAATCTGGTATAATTACTGCAAACAATTAGTTGAAACAAAGCAATTCATGTAAGAGGATGTGCTGACATTTTAAGTGAAATCAAGTATTCAGATCATGCAGCAGTTTGAATCAAGCTAAAGACTGATACGAACGGTGCGGGTACGTTGATGAACATGGAATTTGAATAAGATATACCTTGTTGCAGCAGCAGATCATCTGCTTCACTCCAAGGGTAAAAGCAAGAAGAAGGTGCTCCCGGGTCTGGCCATCCTTGGAGATACCAGCCTCAAAACCACCAGTGGTGGAGTCAATGACAAGCACAGCACAATCAGCCTGGGAGGTACCAGTTATCATGTTCTTGATGAAGTCACGATGTCCAGGAGCATCAATGACGGTGCAGGAGTACTTTGTGGTCTCAAACTTCCAAAGAGCAATATCAATGGTGATACCCCTCTCACGCTCAGCCTTGAGCTTGTCAAGCACCCATGCGTATTTGAAAGACCTCTTGTTCATCTCAGCTGCTTCCTTCTCGAACCTCTCGATCACATGCTTGTCGATGCCTCCAAGCTTGTAGATGAGGTGGCCAGTGGTTGTTGACTTGCCAGAGTCGACATGGCCAATGACAACAATGCTGATGTGAAGCTTCTCCTTATCCACAACAAGGTTATCATCTGACAACCTGCAACAACACAATTAAACAAGAATCAAAAAACAGATACGATAATGCAAAAAGCGACACTAGGTAATAGATCGATATCTTAGCAACCTTCAAAATTCACATACATAATGACCATTTTGATCTATAAAACGCTTCAACAGAAGCTATAGCACTCTAGCCTATTAGATGCATAGTGCATTATACTAAACTCAAGTGGCAGCTGCATCCTGGACTGCAACAGTGAGTTGGGGATACTGGAAGACCACTGTCTTTCCTGGCTTATGGTTTCTTTAAGTAAAAACTATGGGAACAAATAAGGTGTCTTAAAACTAAGTAACTGTGCAAGCATCAATTACAAATTTACAAGTTCTCGTCAGAGTCCCTCAGATAAAAATTAATAGCATACGAATCGAAGTCAGCATAGTACACTGTTAATCATTTCACAACCGTCCAAGTGGACTAATACATCACAGAAAGAAGCTGAAAGACTCCCAACAATTGTAGAACAAAACTGACATACACACAATAACCAATCAATCAATCGGACCACAAATAAAACCTAAAAATCAACTCGCAGATTAAGTGGACTAATACAGCACTTCAGCTGGATCGGGACACTGACCTTGGGGGCTGGGGCTCGAGAGCAAGCAGGGCCGCCGCCGCGGCGGCAAAGAGTGGCAACGGGTCACAGCGGTAAGGTGGGAGGAACTCATGAACATAGCCTGAGCCAACTCTAACAGGCATCACCCTCTGTGGAAAACAAACAAGAGGAAATCACGTGTCAGACTTTTTACATAAAAAAGGATGACGTTGCAGAGATTCTTAGCGAAGAACATCCTACCTCATCGAGTACAATAGCTAGCCCAGATCCTGTAATCCCGGGTCCTGACAAATTTCAAGACCTATCATCAGATCCAGATCGAACATCGTCGGGGAGAGAGAGTGGAGGGGACACGGATTGGGAAAGGGGGAGTGGGGCTGGGGTTATACCTGCGCGGCGTCTGTAGCGGAGGAGCTTCTTGAAAATAAGAAACGTCAGGGTGGGCCAAGAGGCCGCCATGATAACGGCCCATGGATGCGACTGGGCCATTCTGCCCAGACTCGCGAGGAATCCCCAAGAGGCTGCTGCACTCGCCAGCACAAGCTCTGAAACATCACAATACATGAGGCGGCGCCGTATGCTCTCTTGCAGGTTCATGTGCTGGATGACCGGGGGTGGCAGAAGGATCCTCGGGGGTACGGGTACTGGGTTCGCGGCCTGTCTTTCCAAGTACTGCGTCCTCTCTATGTAGCGAGCGACAAGTTGTGCGTAGTCATCGACATGCCTCGGCAACTCCGTGAGAAACTCCGTAACCAATTTGATCAACATTCTGAAAGAAGAAGAAGAAGAAATACAGATCAAACGCAATTCTCAAAATTCAGGCAATGACACAATCGGCACCGACCGAGAAAAGCAATTCGGTGTCGCGAGTTACGGAATAGGAACTTCATCGCTGCATCCCCAAAGTATTTCCCCGCCCAATTGCGCCCCCGGCCCTTGCCGAAACCTGGTACCCTACTCCGCCCCTCGCCGCCTCCGGGAAGGTCGCCGCCGCGTCGGTTCACTACATATCGCCTCTCACGGGCTAAATCGCCGATCCATTTAACGATCCCATAAACGAAACGCTCGCCATCGCTTACGAGTTACACTACATCCCCGTCGAAATCAAGGTGCAGTGCAGTAGTGCTTCCTCGGCTACTCTATCGATTCGCAGGCACGAAATCAACTAATCACTCGAACCACATCCCCGTTCTCCGCGTGCTCACCGCCTTCTCTAAAACCGGCATAGCCGTTGCCGTCGCGTTACCCGACGTGCGGCTACGGCCCCTCGCCGTTCCGCGGCGCTTTGCATCTAGCCGACTACAACCGCGTCTCCGAACTCGAAAAGCCAGTGCTCAATCTAGTACGTACTGAGATCCACACGTCTACGCCGTTAGGAACTGCGCGCTATATCAAATCGTCTCTAACACCTACGCACCTACTCCCCATCGCTTGCGCGCAGTCCAAATCCAGCGCGAGAGTACAACAGCGTCGAAAGCAGATGCAAAATCTAGTGTTGAAATCCAAACGCCCTACGCCGTAAGGAACTACTACATCAAATCTACTCGCCGTCTCTAACACCTACGCGGAACTCGCCATCGCTTGCGCGCGCGTAGTCCAAATCCAGCGCGAGATGAGGGGAAGGGGATTGAATCGAACCTGGCTGCGGGGAGGCGGTGGGGGAGGAGACTCTCGAGATGGGAGCAGGAGGAGGAACTCAGCAATCTGGGGAGAATGTGGTGTGGGATTTCGGAAGGCTGCTTCGTTTGCGAAACGGGAGGGGGGTACTTATAGCCGGCCGGCCGGCCGGCAGGCCTTCTCGATTTCTCCTCGCTGCAAAGGTGGGCCCGCACCGTTCCACGGGATTTTGAATTTCGGACGATTTCACCACAGCGCGCGATTGTGTGAAACAGTGACGTGCACCAGTGAGCTGCTTCGCACAACACATTGAAACCACGTAATCCGGTAATTAATCACTACTCGATTATAACATGGATCGTATCCCCATTCCTCAATATCCGTCTGAAACTATCAATTAATGTCTAGCCACGCCTCAACCGCCAACATAACACAAAAGGTATTGTTATTACTGTTTCCACATTTCTCCGGTCTGTTAATTACATGCTGTTCAAAGCATCAACATGCCAAAAGGATAATGGTACTGTCCTCTGTCGCCGCCTCGCTGGTCAGGTGATGCGGAGCTTAAGCATCTGTACCGACTTACACGCTAACTCAACTCATCTAATCCACAAGAGCATCTCACGGTCGTGAATCCTACTAATCTGCAGTACCGTTGACACTGCCCACACAGGTCTTTTTATCACAAAGTGTACGTACGTGCTGATATCGTCAGCCCGTAATTACTTTACACCACTGTTTTTTTTAATCTAGAAAATGAAACTCACAAGTTCGTTACAAGCAACAAAAGGAAAATAGGCTTATCGAGCTAGGACTCTATAGGTTTTTCACCTTCTAGCCAGCTTAAACTCGCACGTGACCCAGACCAAGGTCACTAGCACTACCACAAAAACTAGTGATCTCAAAAGCACAACTGAAGCCCGGAAAATGCATTTAAAGCCCAAGCTCACTCGAGCCATTTATTTTAAAATTTTGAAATATTTCAAAAAATTAAAAATCTAAAATAAATATGTTCATATAGGTAATTATGTATACTACAAAGTATGAAAAATATCAATCTTAAATGAACAAAGTCCGCTTTTTCCCCCTATACTTTTCATATGGTTCATGTTTGCCCCCCAAACTTTTCTTGGCTCACTAAACCCCCCTAAACTATCACTAATGGTCTATGTTACCCCCTTAATTTAGGATTTTACTCAGCCAAACAGTGGGCTTATGACCGTATCTTCACAAATCTGCAATTAGTCGCATACAAACACATGACCATGACTAATATGAGCCAAATTTAATGTGTTATATTTGTTGTTTAGGGGGGTTTATTGAGCCAAGTAAAAGTTTAGGGGGGAAATATGAGCCAAGTGAAATGTTTAGGGGGCAAAAATAGACTTTGTTCATCTTAAATACATTGTATTATGGGCTACGTAAAAAAGACAAAATCTAACAACATTTAAGATGCACTACTTACAAACCCAGATATGTAATTTTGTCTTTTTGTGTAGAGTATAATACATCATATTTTGAATTGGTACTCTGTATTCCTAAAGTACCTCTTCTTGATTGGTGTTCTTTCACTCTAAAATGGCTTTTAATGAGTATAAACAAATAAGGGATTCGGACAGAAATAGGAGGATGCAAGCTACTTTTAGTGGTATGTTTCTTGTTTATAATTATGAAACAAAAATATTTAGTATAATTATTATAGATTTCTCACACAATATGTCTTCTCATGGTAACAGATTCCTTATTTTGAATTCCTTATAAAATCTGAATTCAATCTTGGAGCTAGAATTCCAAGGATTTAACTGTGGACAACACATGTTGTAAATTCATACATTGCTTTGGATTCAATTCATTGGACACACAGATGTTTTGGAAGGCTAGTTGAAGTAAATTTAATTCTTTCTTACTTATCATTTCATGACATTCTGGCAATTCAATGATTTTGTAGATATGATATATATTTTACTTGTTAACTTTTCATTCTGAACACAAATCTTTATTAATCTTACTTTGGTAAAATTATTCACCCCTTTCAAAGGAATCATTCAAACTTTCATATGCCACTAGAGATTGAGGAGTACATTGACTCAAAATTCCATATAAGTCTTGAAAATTTGAAAGGGGTAAATGTCTTGAGGTTGTTAGTTAAAATTCTTTTCCCATCAATATTAGTACTTCTCTCACAATATTACTAGTTATCTCAAAATTATAGAAAAGGTATTTTGGTTGTTGCTCCATTTTAATATAGCAATAATTATGTAAACATTTTGTTCTTTTTCTTGAATATAATAATATCGGATAATTTTAGATTTCAATATATTGAAATTAACACCGTATGATTATGACATGATTTCTTTTATTTATTTATATTATAGGAAACGGTGCAACTTCAACGGTTATCTTCCAATTTATTTCAAAGAATGGTACAAAACTCAATTCCAATTGTCAGAGGTTATATTGATGACTTAATGCTAGTTAGAGCTCCAAAGCAAAATCAAGCATTATCATAGAACCTGCAGATGGAAGATACAATTAATGGCATTGTCAAAGAACCAATGCTATCATTGGAGAGTTCTCAGTTGATTCCAATAGAGGCAAAAGTAAAGGAATATACCAAAAAGATTTTGAAGACTTTTTCAAGAATGAGTACTTCTTAATGGACATTAAAAGCCTAGAAGTTTTGTTGTCAATCGAGGATGAACTTCAGTCCATAGTACAGAAATTCCCAAAAACATGTTCAATATATGATTCTCTTGCTAACATTAATAATTAGGAATTTGAATATGAATTACTACCAAATCTTCTCCCCTCAAGTAATGAGGTAGTCATTCAACCTGGAATCCCAATAACTAAATTTTTAGCAAAGAACTTGAAGGTAAGAATTTGTGTTTTCTACCCTTTTATCTGTTCTTTTTAAAATTACGCAGCTCAAGATTTCATAACATCAATACTAACTGAATTACATGCTGGCAGACATGCTTGCTGAACAAAAAACCATTAGCTATTCAAATGAAGATTGCATTCAAATTACAAATTCAGCCAGCAAAACATGACCTTCTATCTTCTAGGAAAATTTCATGAATCATTAGGTACTCTTGTTTCCTTAAATCCCATTGTTTATTTTTCACTTTTTTGATCATCTATTAACTATTTTTTCCCAAATAGAAAAATAAAACAAAAAATTCATTGTATTTGCAGGAACATATTCTAGTTTAACATCACTGTGAAAGTTACAAGAGATGGCACCAAGCCTGATAATATGTTCATGGATAGGTAGGAACAGAAATAATTCCTCATATCTTATCACCATTCCTATTGGTAGTTTTTTATTGCCTAAACATGTTCACGACAATTTTTTTTTCATGTGGACAATAAGATTTGCGCAACCAAATATGGTAGATTCATGCATTATATGATCAACCTTGTATGTTCCCAACAAATGCAGTTTCGCAACCATCAGATTAGCAACCTTTTGGAAATAGTTCATTTGGGTTATTTCATAATGAACGGTCCTTGGGAAAATAATAAACCAATAGGTGATGAAAATTAGTCTTTCTTCCCTCATTGTGATCTTCTTGATGATAACATTGAAATCAGAAATGATAGCAGTGTGTGCTTGGTTCATGCCTTTATTTCAAAGCTTTCTTACATAGATTGTCATTCCAATTGATAAATCTGCTTATTAGCACATTAATATGTACAACCATACTCCGTTTGCACAAATGATTCTGATCCTATCTTTGTTGCTTACTAGGCAACAAAGAAACCACAAGAATATGATCCTCTCTTAGAACTAGCTCTTGATCAATATGAAGAAGAACTTCTTGTACGAGATAATATAACGGTGAAGACACATAGGAGTTCTATTAACTTTTTACCAAGTAGCTTGTTGCATTTAGCTCAAGACTAGTCTGCGCCACAAGTCATATTCGCAAATATTTTTTAGCATAATTTCTACTGCACCTTGACAAACAACAATCAAGACATTAGGTGTGTTTCAAACTTGTGATTTTCTTTATCATTTTATTTGACAAATCAACAAATGTTATTAATTCCCAGTAAATGATTGAAATTTTACTATTTCTAGTCCAAGAATATTTGAATTAAACTGAGTTTGGACTGATCAGAGAACTCCAACTCTCTCCATGAATATTGGGGGGCTGGATTCATCCGCATGTCATGGATTACTTGGAATGCTAACAACAACCAACTAAATTCACCATTTCAGATATGGTTTAGCAAGTAGAACTAAGATAAGGAAGCACATTGTCATTAAATATGCCACTGTTCACAGTTCACTCTCAATATTTCAATTAACACTATCTCTCTATCTTTTTAATTACATTACAACATTTGATTCCTAAAATATTGTTTGACATTCAAAGAAAACTCTGATGGACCCTAAACAAAATTATTATGATCCAAAATATAGAACCTTCTTTGGTGTGAATAATGTAGGCTTCCGAATGGAGAATGCAGGACTGGTACATATTTTTTCTTAAACATTTTATTATTCTACTATTCAAGTTAATAATAGTAAACAATTAATATTTAACTGTATGTACATTGTACATGCAAACATCCGGCAGGTATACCAAATGAAAAAATGTGGATTTTAAATGTGGCCAATTTCATCGACAAATTTTTTTATGTGTTAAACCCTGATTACTCAATAGAGAAATTTTCATCTATCATCAGAATAGTCACTTTTAGTTTTGAGTAGTTGTTCATTAGTTGTTATCTAGGTTATACTCAATTCAACATACGAGATTTTGAAGTGAGACATGTTAAAGTCCCAAAACATAATTTTTGGTGATGACCATGATGGGAACATGCCTTAGAGGCAATAATAAAGTTGTATTATTCAATATTCCTTTTATTCATAATTAATGTTTATGTTTCATGCGATAAATGTATATTGGTTCCGAATATGAGATTTGGAGGAAAACCTAATTACACATGTGGAATAATAAACAATAAAGAGTTCCTCTAAGATTAATTCACATATTATCTGATAGTCTTGTTTTCCTAGTATGGGCATAAGTAATATGTTAGTATGTGTTGATGCGTAGCGTTAACTACCAGTTGGGAACCCCAAGAGGAAGGTATGATGAGCACAACAGTAAGTTTTCCCTCAGTATGACTAGTAGGAGAGAGAAACCACTTCTGAAAATTGATGCTAACTGGCTTTTGGCAGGTCGCACTACCGGTGCTAGCAGCAACATGGAACCTGCACACAACACAACCAAGATACTTTGCCCCAACTTGCAGTAAGGTTGTCAATCTCACTGGTTTGCTGAAAACAAAGGATTAAACGTATCGTGTAGAAAATGATATTTGTTTGCAGTAAGTAAATAAATAATGCTTGCGGAAAGTAAATGGTGCTTGACTGGGGTCCATAGTTCACTAGAGATGTCTCTCCATAAAGATAAATAACATGTTGGGTAAACAAATTACAGTTGGGCAATTGACAAAATAAAAAATGCATAGCAATACATGTACATGTGATACGTCTCAAACGTATCTATAATTTTTTATGCTCCATACTTGTTGATGCACCATTTGCTTTGTGTTTTGTTACACTTTGTGGCATTTTTATGCATTTTCTAGAACTAACCTATTAACGAGATGCCACAGTACCAGTTCCTGTTTTCTGCTATTTTTGTGTTTCAGAAAAGTTACACAGGAAATATTCTCAAAATTGGACGAAACAAAAGCTGAAGTTCCTATTTTTCCCGACATGAGACACATTCCAAAGCAGAGACGGAGGGGAGCCAGGGGCCAGCCACACCTCCTGACGCCGCCTTCCGCCTATATATTTTCCTCGATGGGAAAACCCTAAGGACCCGATCAATTTTCCACGAACCATACTGTAAGCCACCGCTGTTGTTGACGCGAGATCGGGAGGGTCCAGAAGCTCTTCCCGACACTCTGCCGGAGAGGGGAATCACCACCGGAGGCCTTCTTCATCACCATGCCTGCCTCCGGAGTGATGTGTGAGTAGTCTACCTTGGACTACGGGTCCATAGCAGTAGCTAGATGGTTGTCATCTCCTCCATGTGCTTCATGTTTAGATCTTGTGAGCTGCCTATCATGATCAAGATCATCGTTATGTAATTCTACATGTTGTGTTTGTTGGGATCTGATGAATATTGATACTTTGTCAAGTTGATTTATTGATTTATCATCTCTATGTTGTTTATGATCTTGCATGATCTTTGTTGCTAGTAGATATCTTGGCCGAGTAGATACTAGTGACTCCAAGAGGGAGTATTTATACTCGATAGTGGCATGCCTCTAGTAATCTGGGGGAGTGACAGAAACCTCTAAGGTTGTAGATGTGTTGTTGCTACTAGGGAGAAAACAACAATCTTGTGTTCAAGGATATTTGTATTGTTTACATTACACACTTTGTTTAAGGCGGTAATCTGTTGCTTGCAACTTAATACCAACGGTTGCTTGGACAACATCCAGCGGGTGGATTATTAGTTATAGATACAGTTGGATTATAGTCTATGTATTATGTTGCAATGCCCAAATGAATCTCATAGTGATCCTCATGACATTTGTATGCTTGCTTTATTCTATCAGTTGTCCAACTGTAATTTGTTTACCCAGCATGTTATTTATCTTATGGAGAGACAACTCTAGTGAACTGTAGAACCGGGTCCATTCTTTTACATTCTTATTACTGTTTACTATTTACTCCCTTTATTTACATTCTCGCAAACTACTATCTTTTACCACATGATACATTTAATCCTTTGTTTACAGCAAACCGGTGAGATTGACAACCTCACTGTAAGTTGGGGCAAAGTACTTGGTTGTGTTGTGTGCAGGTTCCACGTTGCTGCTGGTGCAAAGCTACACCCGAGATAAGGTGCCATATATAAATTGTCTGGAGCTATTGCGAAGCTAGCGAGCATCAACCTTCGGAAGTTGGTTCTTTCTCCTACTGGTTCGATAAACCTTGGTTTCATACTGAGGGAAGACTTGCTGATGTGCTCATCATACCTTCCTCTTGGGGTTCCCAACTGGGCGGTCATCTATATGCCATCAAGCAATTTTTTTGGCGCCGTTGCCGGGGAGAAAGAGGATTTCTGCAAGGGGAGTCTCTCACTTTCAATCTTTTACTTTGTTATTGTTTTGCTTTATTTTATTTTTGCTTGCATCTTTTTATCAAAATACAAAAAAATTAGTTCCTTTATAGTTGTTATTTTTACTTGTCTGTTTTTTAGTTTTGCTAGAATGGGTACTCCTGAGAACACCAAGTTGTGTGATTTTACTAGCACCAATAACAATGATTTTATATGCACTCCTATTGCACCACCTGCTCCTGAGACAAATTTTTATGAGATTAAACCTACTTTGTTGAATCTTGCTATGAAAGAGCAATTTTCTGGTGTTAGTACTGATGATGCTGCAGCTCATCTGAACAATTTTGTTGAGCTATGTGAGATGCAAAAGTACAAGGATGTAGATGGTGATATTATTAAGCTTAAATTGTTTCCTTTCTCTTTAAGAGGAAGAGCTAAGGATTGGTTGCTATCTTTGCCTAGAAATAGTATTGATTCTTGGGTTAAGTGTAAGGATGCTTTTATTGGAAAATATTATCATCCTGCTAAGATTATAGCTTTGAAAAGTGATATTATGAAGTTTAGACAGTTTGATAATGAACATGTTGCTCAAGCTTGGGAAAGAATGAAATCTATGATAAAGAATTGTCCCACTCATGGATTGACTACTTGGATGATTATCCAAACCTTTTATGCAGGACTAAATTTTTCTTCAAGAAATCTCTTGGATTCAGCTGTTGGAGGTACTTTTATGTCCATCACCTTGGGCACCGCAACGAAGCTTCTTGATAATACGATGGTAAATTATTCTGAGTGGCACACCGAGAGAGCTCCACAAGGTGAGAAGGTAAATTCTATTGAAGAAACCTCTTCCTTGAGTGATAAGATTGATACTTATGGCTATGCTTGTTAATGATATAGCTCATGTTGATCCTAATAATGTTATTTTAGCCTCTTTGGTTGCTCAAGAAGAGCATGCTGATGTGAACTTCATTAGAAATAATAATTTCAACAACAGTGCTTATAGGAACAATTTCGCTAGCAATAATTATAGGCCGTATCCTTCTACCAATGGTAATGGTTATGGCAACTCTTATGGTAATTACTCCAACAACACTAGGGGCGCGCCCTCTGAGCTTGAAGTCATGCTCAAGGACTTCATTAGTAAACAAACTGCTTTTAATAAGTCTGTTAAGGAAAAGTTGGGTAAAATTGATGTTCTTGCTTCTAAAGTTGATAGCCTTGCTCTTGATGTTAAACTTCTGAAACTAATTTTTTTGCCTCATGATGTGAAATAAAGCAAGACTTTTAATGCCATCCAGGTTAGAATTGATGAAAATGTTAGGATGTTAGCAGAATTGCATGCTAGGTGGGAAAAAGAAGATGAGATGCCTAAAAATATGAAGGTTTGTAATATTACTACCTCTAGTGATGTTGTTTCAATTGCTAGCAATCCTCTTACTTTGATTGGTGTAGAGAAAACTCCTACTCCTTGTGCAAAAAAAGCCTAAAACTGCAAAAACTTTTTCTACAAAAAATGCTGAAATTTTTTGGAGTATGGGAGACAATAGCTCTACTTCTTTTAATGATTTTGATGTTGATGGTTGCAATATCTCTGAAGTTATTTTGTTCTTGCAAAATCTTTCTTTAAGTCCTAATGCTAGTTCTATGCATGTTGCTTTTACAAAGCATATTACGAATGCTCTCATGAAAATTGGGGAAGAAAAGTTGAAACAAAAGGTTTCTATTCCCAAGAAGTTAGAAGATGGTTGGGGGCCCATCATTGATAAGAATGTGAATGATTTTGATTGTCATGCTTTATGTGATCTTGGTGCAAGCATTTCTATTATGCCTAGAAAGATTTATGATATGCTTGGTTTACCACCGCTTGAAAATTGTTATTTTGATGTTCCTCTTGCTGATGTTGCTAAGAAGAAACCTTTGGGGAGGATTAATGATGTTCTTATTATGGTTAACAATAACCTTGTTCCTGTTGATTTCCTTGTTTTGGATGTTGAATGCAATGCTTCATGTCCTATTATTTTGGGAAGACCTTTTCTTAGAACAGTTGGTGCCATCGTTGATATGAAGGAATGCACCATTAAATATCAATTCCCACTGAAGAAAGGTATGGAACACTTCCCTAGAAAGAGAAAGAAATTACTTTTTGACTCTATTCTTAGAGCAAATTATGAACTTGATGCTTCATCGCTTGATATTACTTGATTTCCACTTTATGCGCCTAGCTCAAAGGCGTTAAAGAAAAGCACTCTTGCGAGATAACCCAATGTTTTCTTTTTAGTACCTTTTATTTTTGTTGAGTCTTGGAAGTTATTACTACTGTAATGACCTCTCCTTATCATTTTTATTTCGTTTTTGTGCCAAGAAGAACCTCTAATTGGAGGAAGGTAAGATTTGGGGAAGTTGTTGTCCTGAAATAGATTTCTGCGCTGCACCGTAAAAATTTGTGAGAATTCTAAGAATGTCTTTTTGACCTGCAATTTCTTGTGCACATGTCCCAGGTTATTTCCAAACTTTCATTAGTTTTGCACTTTTCGATTTGAGCAACAAAAGGTCCTCAAAAAAATTGATATTTGTCAGCTGTTCTGTTTTGACAGATTTCTGCCACTATTTGTGTTTGCCTCTTGATCGCTTTCTTTTTGAGTTTTTTTTATCACGGAACTTTTGAGGAAGTTGATACAGTAGCTTATGCTTTAATGGGTGTTATACTTGAGTTTAAAACTGAACCAAAAGAGTATATTTACTATCATATTTACACTAATGCTGCTAATAGAATTGTGTGAAGTCTTGTATGAAGTAAGTTTTCAAGTGTAGGGAAAGGAGAGTGATGAGAAGAGATGAAGTATGGACAAAAGATCAAGCTTGGGGATGCCCATGTCACCCCAAAAAATATCCAAGAGGTACAAGCGTCAAAGCTTAGGGATGCCCCGAGGCACCCCTTCTTCATCGGCAAAAATCAGGTCATCTTTCAAGACATTATATTTTTATTGCTTCGTATACTATGCATTTTTCTTGGAGCGTCTTTACTTTCGCTTTCATTTTTATATTGTTTTGTTTTCTGCAATAAATGGTTGGACCCCAACATGTTTTCTTTAGAGAAGACACACTCCGTTTTCATTACCAAGAACACTCTTGTTTTCACTCTTATCGTTCAACGAGTGTTCTCTTTTTCTAGTACTGCGTTTAGCTTTCATTTTTCGCCTTGATTTTTGTTCAGATCTTGTTATATCTTTGTATCAAGGTGTATTTAGACCACTGGTCTATGTTGGTTTTCATCTTAAATAGTGGTTACAAAAAGGTTGAATGGTGTTGGAAAAGAGAAAAAAGTTTCATGCCTATAGTGGTACAAATGGGAGCTTGTTTAGACTGTGGCTTAGACTTTTGCATGTCATGCTTGATGTTATTTTGATAGTATGCTTAGTAGTTTTTTCTATAGCATGACTTGTCTCAAATGACTGAGATTGCTTAATGTGCCTTTGAAAGAATCATGCGTTGTTTTTATTATATGGGAGCATATTATTGTGGTTTTCTCCTTTGATGGTTTATTTGGGTTGACTTGGCGCATGCTTACAACATGTTTTACTTTAACAAGTCACCATAAGCCTCTATGATCATTTGTTTTTAGACTTGTGATACCACTTTATGCTTCGGTTAATGATGTTTTGTCACTATGCATGATTATGGCCGTTATTGCTCTCTTAGTTGGTCGCTACCAGTCTTTTGCTAGCCTTCATTTTGTACTAAGAGGGAATACTTCTCATGCATCCAACTCCCCAAAACCCAAGTTTTCCAATGTGTCCACCATATCTACCTATTAGCAATTTGCTATTCCAAGCACAATTCGTCTTGCTTTTATCTATCCTTCAAATTAAACTTTTTGTGTTATGTGAAAATTAGTCAGTAAAGCTCTCACGAACCTGACGGCACATTTACTTTTCTTGCTTTTAATAAATTTGACCATCATGGCTCTCTTATGTTGACGTTATTCTTGCAAGTTGTAAGTTGGAAGTTAGCTCAGCCATGCCGTCATGGCGCACGCTTTCAACATTGCACTTACTCTCATTTAGTTGATATCATGATACCCGTGATGTGAAATAAGTTGGAAACTTGTGAGCTCATAGAGTTTGTATATGTGTTAGAGAAACTCATGGGCTGCTAATCTAGTCCATGCATCATTCATGGTGGAAATTTATAGCATCTCCATAGTGGACATTCGATGATGCATCTCAAAATAAAAAACTATACCCATGGTAAATAAAAGAGATGCCAAGGTGTTCATTGTTTGTTTGTCTTGTTATTTTGATGTGGGTTTGTTCCATGTCATCGGGCAAGAGGTACTCTGTTGGCGTTCTCGATGATACATGTATGCTTACAATGACAAGAACTTGCTTGGAACCTAAGTTGAGTAGCATGAGGTTTGGGTATTCGTACTTCACGGGACATGATATTTTCAACTTATGATTTGTTAAGCATATGCTTCATAATTGTACTCGCATTAACCTTAACCACTCAAGATGCCTATGATGGGGGCAATGAGAGCTCAAAACTAGTAAGTATCATGATTTTTGGATGTTTATAAAATTTGCAATCACTGCTTCCCACTGTGAAGGGCCTTTCTTTTACTTTTATGTTAAGTCTCCACCTTCTACCTTTATGCACCGTCTAAGAGAGCATAGTTGTCATTCTGAGTTTAATGTGCATAGTCCCAAAATTTATTATTGATTGATTCATGATTATGGTTTTGCTTGTTCTTAAATTATTTGTATCTAGTCGCCCTCTTAAACTTGAAGGTGTCCTATGCATTTATGTTTTCCTATTCTATGAAGGACAAGCAGAAAACCATTTGTTATTTTTTTCCATATGAATTGCACACACGTTTGACTTTCATTGTTTCATTGTTCATGATCTTTCATTTGTGTTTCTTTTCATGTTATAACATGGTTGCTAAGTTTTTATTGTCAAGATTATGTCTTTTATGCCCATGTTTAGAGTACTTTGATCTCAGCACTCAATGCTTTACATCGTTTGATCAAGATTGTGTTGGTGCATGTCACCTCAAAAATTATTGTTTTGTTATCACTTACCTACTCGAGGACGAGCAGGAGTAAAGCTTGGGGATACTTGATACGTCTCAAACGTATCTATAATTTTTGATGCTCCATGCTTGTTTATGCACCATTTGCTTTGTGTTTTGTTACACTTCGTGGCGTTTTTATGTATTTCCCAGAACTAACCTATTGACGAGATGCCACAATGCCAGTTCCCTGTGTTCTGCTCTTTTTGTGTTTTAGAACAGTTACATAGGAAATATTCTCGGAATTGGATGAAACAAAAGCCGAAGTTCCTATTTTTCCCGACACGAGACAGATTCCAAAGCAGAGACGGAGGGGAGCCAGGGGCCAGCCACACCATAGGGTGGCGCGGGCCAGCCCCTGGCCACGCCACCAGGTGGTGGGGCCACCTGGCCCACCTCCTGATGCCGCCCTTCCACCTATATATTCTCCTCAATGTGAAAAGCCTAAGGACACGATCAATTTTCCACGAAACATACTGTAAGCCACTGCCGCCGTCAACGCGAGATCAGGAGGGTCCAAAATCTCTTCCCGACACTCTGCCAGAGAGGGGAATCACCACCAGAGGCCTTCTTCATCACCATGCCTGCCTCCGGAGTGATGTCTGAGTAGTCTACCTTGGACTACGGGTCCTTGGCAGTAGCTAGATGGTTGTCATCTCCTCCATGTGCTTCATGTTTAGATCTTGTTAGCTGCCTATCATGACCAAGATCATCATTGTGTAATTCTATATTTTGTGTTTGTTGGGATCCGATGAATATTGATACTTTGTCAAGTTGATTTATTGATTTATCATCTCTGTGTTGTTTATGATCTTGCATGCTCTCCGTTGCTAGTAGATATCTTGGCCGAGTAGATGCTAGTGACTCCAAGACAGAGTATTTATGCTCGATAGTGGGTTCATGCCTCTAGTAATCTGGGGGAGTGACAGAAACATCTAAGGTTGTAGATGTGTTGTTGATACTAGGGAGAAAACAACAATGTTGTGTTCAAGGACATTTGTATTGTTTACATTACACACTTTGCTTAAGGCGATAATCTATTACTTGCAACTTAATACCCAACGGTTGCTCGGACGACATCCAGCGGGTGGATTATTAGTCATAGATGCAGTTGGATTATGGTCTATGTATTATGTTGTAATGACCAAGTGAATCTCATAGTGATCCTCATGACATTTGTATGCTTGCTTTATTCTATCAATTGCCCAACTGTAATTTGTTTACCCAGCATATTATTTATCTTATGTAGAGACACCTCTAGTGAACTGTGGACCCTGGTCCATTCTTTTACATTCTTATTACCATTTACTATTTACTATCTTTATTTACATTCTTGCAAACTACTATCTTTTACCACATGATACGTTTAATCCTTTGTTTACAGCAAACCGGTGAGATTGACAATCTCACTGTAAGTTGGGGCAAAGTACTTGGTTGTGTTGTGTGCAGGTTCCATGTTGCTGCTGGTGCAAAGCTACGCCCCAGATAAGGTGCCATATATAAATTGTCTAGAGCTCTCGCGAAGCTAGCGAGCATCAACCTTCGGAAGTTGGTTCTTTCTCCTACTAGTTCGATAAACCTTGGTTTCATACTGAGGGAAGACTTGTTGTTGTGCTCATCATACCTTCCTCTTGGGGTTCCCAACTGGGCGGTCATCTACACTCCATCAACATGTCATGAAGATCACTATGAGATTCACTTGGGCATTACAACATAATACATAGACCATAATCCAACTGCATCTATGACTAATAATCCACCCGCAGGATATCATCCGAATAACCCTTGGGTATTAAGTTGTAAGCAACAGATTATCGCCTTAAGCAAAGTGTGTAATGTAAACAATACAAATGTCCTTGAACAAAAGATTGTTGTTTTCTCCCTAGTAGCAACAACACATCTACAACCTTAGAAGTTATTGTCACTCTCCTAGATTACTAGAGGCATGAACCCACTATCGAGCATAAATACTCCCTCTTGGAGTCACTAGCATCTACTCGGCCAAGATATCTACTAGCAATGGAGATCATGCAAGATCATAAATAACATAGACATGATAAATCAACAATCAACTAGACGTAGTACTCAATATTCATCGGATCCCAACAAACACAACATGTAGAATTACATGACGATGATCTTGATTATGATAGGCATCTCACAAGATCTAGACATGAAGCACATGGAGGAGAAGACAACCATCTAGCTACTGCTATGGACCCATAGTCCAAGGTAGACTACTCACGCATCACTCCGGAGGCTAGCATGGTGATGAAGAAGGCCTCCAGTGATGATTCCCCTCTCCGGCAGGGTGCCGGGAAGAGCTTCTAGACCCTCCCGATCTCGGGACAACGACGGCGGCGGCTTGTAGTATGTTTCATGGAAAAGTGTTCGTCCCCTTAGGGTTTTCCCATCGAAGGGAATTTATAGGCGGAAGGGCGATGTCAGGGGGTGGACCAGGGGTCCACACCACCTGGTGGCGTGACCAGTCGGTGGACCACACCACCCTATGGTGCGGCTGCCCTCTGGACCCCCTCCGTCTCTCCTTTAGACTCTGTCTTCGTGTCAGGTAAATAGGAACTTTGGCTTTCGTTTTGTCCAATTCTGAGAATATTTCTTGTATAACTTTTCTAAAACACAAAAAATAGCAGAAAGCAGGAACTGGCACTGTGGCATCTCGTTAATAGGTTAGTTCCAGAAAATGCATAAAAATGCCACGAAGTGTAAACAAAACACAAAGTAATTGGTGTAAAACAAGCATGGAGCATCAAAAATTATAGATACGTTTGCAACGTATCAAACATCCCCAAGCTTAACTCCTGCTCGTCCTCGAGTAGGTAAGTGATAACAAAACAATAATTTTTGAGGTGACATGCACCAACACAACCTTGATCAACTTAAGGTAAAGCATTGCATGTTGAGATCAAAGTACTCTAAACATGGGCATAAGAGATATAATTCTAACCATAGAACTTAGCAACCATGTTACAACATGAAAAGAAACACAAATAAAAGATCATGAGTAATAATGCATTGAAAGGTGTATGTTTGTTTGAAGCATATAGAAAACATAGCAAAGTGGTATTCAGCTTGTCCCTCATGGAGTAGCAAAACATAAATGCATAGGACACCTTCAAAGTTCAAGAGGGTGACTAGATACAAATAATTTGAGAACAAGCAATACCATAATCATGAATCAATCAATAATAAATTTTGGGACCATGCACATTATACTCAGAATGACAACTATGCTCTCTTAATCAGTGCATAAAGCTTGAAGATGAAGACTCAACATAAAAGTAAAATAAAGGCCATTCGCAGAGGGAAGCAGTGATTGCAAGTTTTATAAACCTTCCGAAAATTATGGTACTTATTAGCTTTGAGCTCTCATTGCCCCATCATAGGCATCTTGAGTGGTTAAGGTTAATGCGAGTACAAATATGAGATATATGCTTGACAAGTCCCATGAATACGAGTACTTAAACCATGCTAATCGACTTAGGTCCCAAGCAAGTTCTTGTCATTGTAAGCATACGTGTATCATTGAGAACACCAACGGGGTACCTCCTGCCCGATGATATGGAAACTGTCCCACATCAAAATGACAAGACAAACAGACAATGGACACCTCGGCATCTCTTTTATTTACGATTGGGTATAGCTTTTTATTTTGAGATGCGTCGTCGAATGTCCACTATGGTTATGCTATAAATTTCCACCATGAATGATGCATGGTTTAGATTAGCGGTCCAGGCATTTCTCTAACACATATACAAACTCCATGAACTTCACAAGTTTCCAACTCCTTTCACACAAATAAGCATCCATAAACAAAAGATCATGATATCAACTAAATAAGAATAAGTGCAATGTAGAAAGCGTGCCCCGTGACAACATGGCTGAGCTAACTCCCAACTTACAACTTGCAAGCATATAATCAACATAAGAGAGCCACAATGGTCAAGTTTATTAAGTGCAAGAAAGTAAATGTGCCATCAAGTTCGTGAGAGCTTTACTAACTAATTTTCTCATAACAAAAATTTAATTTGGAAGATAGATAAAAGCATGGTGAATATACTTGGAATAGCAAATTGCTAATAGGTAGATATGGTGGACACATTGGAAAACTTTGGTTTTTGGGAGTTGGATGCACCAGTAGAGCTCATACTTAGTATAGATGAAGGCTAGCAAAAGACTGGGAGCGGCCAACTAAGAGAGCAATAACGACCATAATCATGCATAGCGACAAAACATTATTAACCAAAGCATAAGGTGATATCACAAGTCAAAAACCAAATGATCATAGAGGCTTGAGGCGACTGGTTTAAAGTCAAACATGGTGTAAGCATGCGCCAAGTCAACCCAAATAAAGCATCAAAGGAGAATACCACAATAATATGCTTCTATATAATAAAAACAACGCATGATTCTTTCAAAGGCACATTAAGCATTCTTAGTTATTTGAGACAAGTCATTCTACAACAATAATTACTAAGCATATAATCAAAATAATATCAAGCATGACATGATAAAGTCTAAGCAACAGTCTAAACAAGCTCCCTTTTTGCATCACCATAAGCATGAAACAATTTACTCTTTTCCAATGCCAATCAACCTTTTTGAAACAACTCTCAAAGATGAAAAACAACAAAGACCAGAGGTCTAAACACACCTAGCTACAAAGAACTAAAAAGTTCAGAACAAAAATGAAGGCAAAAAATAAAAGCTAAACGTAGTACTAGAAAAACAGAACACTCGTTGAACGATAAAATTGAAAACTAGAGTGTTCTAGGCAATGAAAACAGAGTGTGTCTTCTCCAAGAGAAAAATGTTGGGGTCCAACCATTTATTGGAGAAAACAAAACAAAAGAAAACTGAAAGCAAAAATAAAGATGCTCCAAGAAAAACACATAGCATATGAACAATAAAAATATAGTGTCTTGAAAGATGACCTGATATTTTTGTTGATGAAGAAGGGATGCCATGGGGCATACCCAAGCTTTGACGCTTGTACTTCTTGGATATTTCTTGGGGTGACATAGGCATACCCAAGCTTGAGCTTTTGTCCATTCTTCATCTCATCTCATCATTCTCCTTTCCCTACACTTGAAAACTTCCTTCATACAAAACTTCACACAATTCTCATTAGCAACATTAGTTTATGCAAGATAGTAAATCCACTTTTGGTTCAGTTTCAACTCAATTACAACACATATTAACACATAAGATACTGTAGCAACTTCTTCTAAAAGTTCTTTGATCAAAATAACTCAAAAAGAAAGAGATCAAGAGGCAAATGCAAATAGTGGCAGAAATCTGTCAAAATAGAACAACTGGTAAAGATCAATTTTTAAAAAAATATTGTGTTGCTCAAATCGAAAAGTGCAAAACTAATGGAAGTTAGATAATAACCTGGGGCATGTGCACAAGAAATCGCAGATCAAAATGACGTTCTGGGAATTTTCACGAATTTTTACGGGAAGCACAGAAATTTGTTTTAGAACAGCAACTTCCCCAAATCTTACCTTCTTCCAATTAGAGGTTACTCTTGGCACAAAAACAAAATAAAAATGATAAGGAGAGGTCATTGTAGTAGTAATAACTTCCAAGACTCAACAAAAAGAAAAAGTACTAAAAATAAAACATTGGGTTATCTCCCAAGAGTGCTTTTCTTTAACGCCTTTGAGCTAGGCGCAGAAAGTAAGAATCAAGTATTTTTGAATGAAGAAGCATTAAGGTCAATACCAGAAGTCTTTTCAACAGAATTGTATTTTGTCCAAACAAGTTTTAGAGGATCCTTTCTCAACACTCTTGGGTTCACTACTTTCATCAAAAGGGTTTTCAGGAACAATCCAATCAAAATTCTTTTCCAAGGCTTCATGCATTCCTACGAGTTTAAAAGGTATTAATATTTTGATTTCCTTCCTATTTTTACCAATAACATCTACACATGAGCCAAGCATGTTAAAATGCTCAAAGACTTTCCTAGCTTCTATAACAACATCTCTAAATTCTTTACGCAAAGTCTCCAAAATAAAATCTCTCTTTTTAGAATCTTTGATATCATGAAGCTTAAGAAACATTTGCTGCATTATGGGGTTAAGGTTAACAAACCTAGCCTCCAACATGTGAACTAAATAAGCATCAGCAATTTTAGAACTAGGAGCAAGTTCTGCTAAGGATCTATCCTCAATATCTTTGTGCTTACTGAGATGATTAAAGAACTCTTTAATATTATCTTTCCCAATTATAAAACCGCTACCTACTAATAAGTCTTTCAGAACATACTTAGGGATCAACATAATGAACTAAAAATAAAGTAACAAAGTACCAACTATAAAAGGAACTAATTTTTTTGTATTTTTTATAAAAAGAAGCAAACAAAAATAAATTAAAGAAACTAAGAAAAACAATAACAAAGTAAAAAGATTGGAAGTGAGAGACTCCCCTTGCAGAAATCCTCTTTCTCCCCGGCAACGGCGCCATAAAAGAGCTTGTTGGTGTGTAGCATTAACTACCAGTTGGGAACCCCAAGAGGAAGGTATGTTGAGCATAACAGTAAGTTTTCCCTCAGTATGAAACCAAGGTTTAATCGACCAGTAGGAGAAATAAACCACTTCTGAAGGTTGATGCTAACTGACTTTTGGCAGGGCGCACTACCAGCGCCAGCAGCAACGTAGAACCTGCACACAACACAACCAAGATACTTTGCCCCAACTTGCAGTGAGGTTGTCAATCTCACTGGTTTGCTGAAAACAAAGGATTAAACATATCATGTGGAAAATGATATTTGTTTGCAGTAAGTAAATAAATAATGCTTGCGGAAAGTAAACAGTGCTTGCAGTAGAAGGTAATATATATATAAAAGAATGGGTCGGGATCCACCGTTCACTAGAGGTGTCTCTCCATAAAGATAAATAACATGTTTGGTAAACAAATTACTGTTGGGCGATTGACAAAATAAAGAATGCATAGCAATGCATGTACATGTCATGAAGATCACTATGAGATTCACTTAGTCATTACAACATAATACATAGACCGTAATCCAACTGCATCTATGACTAATAATCCACCCACATGATATCATTCGAACAACCCTTGGGTATTAAATTACAAGCAATAGATTATCGCCTTAAGCAAAGTGTGTAATGTAAACAATACAAATGTCCTTGAACAAAAGATTGTAGTTTTCTCCCTAGTAGCAACAACACATCTACAACCTTAGAAGTTATTGTTACTCTCCCAGATTACTAAAGGCATGAACCCACTATTGAGCATAAATACTCCCTCTTGGAGTCACTAGCATCTACTCGGCCAAGATATCTACTAGCAACGTAGAGCATGCAAGATCATAAATAACATAGACATGATAAATCAACAATCAACTTGACATAGTACTTAATATTCATCGAATCCCAACAAACACAACATGTAGAATTACATAACAATGATCTTGATCATGATAGGTAGCTCACAAGATCTAGACATGAAACACATGGAGGAGAAGACAACCATCTAGCTACTGCTATGGACCCATAGTCCAAGGTAGACTAATCACGCATCACTCTGGAGGCTGGCATGATGATGAAGAAGGCCTCCGATGATGATTCCCCTCTCTGGTAGGGTACCGGGAAGAGCTCCTGGATCCTCCTGATCTTGGGATGACGATGGCGGCGGCTTGCAGTATGTGATACGCCTCAAACATATCTATAATTTTTGATGCTCCATGCTTGTTCTTACACCATTTGCTTTGTGTTTTGTTGCACTTCGTGGCATTTTTATGCATTTTCTGGAACTAACCTATTAACACGATGCCATAGTGCCAGTTCCATGTTTTCTGCTATTTTGTGTTTCTAGAAAAGTTACACATGAAATATTCTCAGAATTGGATGAAACAAAAGTCGAACCTCCTATTTTTACCGAAGCTACGCAAAGACCAAAGATGAGACGGAGGGGGGCCAAGAGCCAGGCTCACCACCAGAGGGCGCGGCCCAGCCCCTGGCCGCGCCCACCTATGATGAGACTACCTGGTCCCTCCTGTGATGATGCCCTTTCACCTATAAAGTCCCCTCGATGGGAGAAACTTAAGGAATGAATCACTTTTCCTTGAAACATACTGCTGATGACCCACAAGTATAGGGGGGTATATCGTAGTACTTTCGATAAATAAGAGTGTCGAACCCAACGAGGAGCAGAAGGTGTTGATGAGCAGTTTTGATTAAGGAATCACTGTAAATACTAGCAAACAGGTTTTCAGGAGTATTTGGTAATTCAAGTAAATAAAGTGCGAGTAAATAAAAGACAATAGTAACAATTGCAGCAAGTGGCCCAATCCTTTATTCAGCAAAGGACAAGCCGGTTGTGTTCTTATAATAACCAAACGTTCTCGAGGACACACGGGAGGTTTCTGTCAAGAGCTTTCGCTTCATAGAGCCGATAGTATTTATTGGTTTGGTAAATGTTATGGGGGTGAACCTGTGCTAGCGTACTACCCTTACTAGGATAAATACACACTTGTGATTATACCCCTTGCAAGCATCCGCAAATACAAGAAAGTAATTAAGATAAATCTAACCACAGCCTTAAACTCTATGATCCTACGCTCCCTGGTGCAATGGTTTCCCAACAGAGGTTTAGATTTCTGTCACTCCAGCAACCCCACAATCGGTAGCCAAATACATAATGCATCTCACTAGGCCCATAAATGGTGAAGTATCATGTAGTCGACGTTCACATGACACCACTAGTGAAATAGCACCACAACAATATCAAACCATTAAATATTTCTCAACAATAATTCACTACTAACATCTTGACTTCTCCCATGTCCTCAAGAACCAAACGAACTACTCACAAGACATCATATGGATCATGATCAGAGATGAAATAATGGTAAATAACAATCTGAACATAAACCTTAACTCAACGGTTCCACTCAATAGCATCAACTACAAGAGTAATCAACACCGGGAAAGTTTCCCCTATGAATATAACAAGATCCAACTCAAGATGTTACAGCGGGATGGCGAGGTGATGGTGGAGATGAAGGTGCTAGTGATGGAGATGATGATGATGATCCCGATGAAGTCCGGTGCGATGATGATGACGATGGCGACGATCTCCCCTCTCCGGGAAGGAATTTCCCTGGCAAATTTCTCCCTGCCGGAGAGCTTTTCTCTCTCTCCCTTCTCCGCCTCGCAGAGGCGGCTGTGTCTAACTCTGAGCCCCCCCTGACTTAGGTTTTCGGGGACGATGATGTACGCGAAAGGGCGAGACCAGAGGTGGGCCAGGGTGGCCTCACGTGGGGCCCGTGCGGCCAGGGGGCTGGCCGCGCCGCCCTGGCGTGTGGGGCCCCCTGGCTCCTCTCGACTCCTCCTTCTGGCTTCGTAGGTATTCTGGTAAAATATAATTTCTGGGTATTTTTCTGGAATTTTCCTGATCTTCAAAATATGGTCTCTTGATGGTCCCTTTTCCAGCAGAATCCTGACTCCGGCAGCAACTCCTCCGATGATCATCGAACATGTGAAAACAAGGGAAATAACATAAGTATCAACTCTAAATATGAAATATATCAATGAATAACAGTAAATTATGATATAAAATAGTGATGCAAATTGGACGTATCAACCCCCCAAGCTTAGACCTCGCTTGTCCCCAAGCGAAAACCAAACTCGGTAAACATGACCACAGGTTTATGGAGTGAAGTGTCGATAATCAAAATACGGACAAGAAGCATCACGTTCACCAAAAGCACAAGTTATAATAGACAGCAACTTCCCTTTATAAGATGTAGACTTGCAATAGGTAAAAGGGAATCACATGCAAAGATGCACAAAGTAAATCTAATTGGCAATGGCAAACCTTAGTTCTTGGTCAAAGAACGATGAACAAGCTATTCTTGCTTTTAGACAGAGCCTTTTAAAACAGAGCTAATATAGCAAAGACTATATGCTCAACAAAGTAAACTTTTGCATTCATAGAAAGCTTTCAAAGATATATTCCTTCAGACAAAAGCATTATACAAAACAAGGAAGATAGTAAACATGATTAGACGGATCAACATATGGATGAGTGAAACATGACAACTCAAATGCTTGCTTGAGATAGAGGGAAATAGGTTGACTCAACATAAAAGTAAACGATGGGCCCTTCGCAGAGGGAAGCAGGGATTAAACATGCGCTAGAGCTTTTCATTTGTGAAACAGAGGTAAAAATTTGCTTTGAGAGGTGGTTGCTTTTGTCAACGACTAGCAACGGAGTTCTTGATATCTTCCATACTAAACAAGTGAGAGCAGTTCCGAGATGTTTGATTAATTGGCACTTTAGTGCTCTTTTATAGCTTGGCACTCCTCCCCACCTTTTTCCTTTCTCAAACCATGGCTAACCGATTCCATCGGGTGCCGACCAACTTTCACAATCCATTGGAGGAGTGCCTTTTCTTTCTTTTTGAGATTATAATGGTCTAACCAGCTCCCTTGCAAAATTAATGACGAGCAGATGAAGCTGCCTAGTCGAGGGGTACTCAATTTAGTATGGAAGATAACAAACCCATCCACTACGTCCTCATGAGCTAAAAACAGTGGCACAAAATGAGAAGTGTTTGAAAGTTTTTTGAAAGGTAGCACATGAAAATTTACTTGGAATGGCTTAAAATACCATGCATAGGAATTTATAATGGACTCTTTGGAAGTGACTTGGCTTTTGGGAATTAGATGCACGAGTAGAGCTCATACTCAGTACAGGTTTTTGGCTAGCAAGGCTGGGAAGCAAGCATAAGAGTTGCATGAAACAAACAAACATACATATAATAAGAACAATCATGCAAACTCCCTTGAAGGTACAATGATTTTAACTTTAAGAATAACAATGCTTATAAGCCAAACATAAGGAAAACTGAAGTGATGTGACTACAAGCACTTCTTTATTCTTTTCTACTCAAACCTCAAGGTAAAATTGCTACTGACCAAGCTAGGTTTGCCAAAACCAACTAAATCTACTCAAGCTCCCAATGTGATACCAATACCAATCAACAAGACTAGTCATACAAGAGAGATTGCAAACTAACATAAAGTGTGCGAAAAGTAAACGATAGAACTTCTCATTAATATTTCATTACCGCAACTCACACCAAGGGATACATAGATAACTGACTAGGGAGGATACTTCCAACTGCAAACTATTCTATAAGATAACTTCTCTATTCATGATATGACACTACTTGAAAAATAAATGAGCGAAAGGTAATGATGTGATACCGAGGCACTCCCCCAAGCTTGGAACAAGCCAAGAGGATGCCTAAACCGATGACGAATTACTCCTTTGATGGCGGTGGATAATCTCTAATAAGCTTCTCAATCAAGTCCTTCAGATCATCAATCTTGTACTCGAGGTTACGAATCATATCAGAATTGTGCTCAATACGGTTCATGAACCTGTCAGCAAGAGAATCCCAGCTCTTGGAATTATTTCCCCATCCTTCTTCACTCTTGGAACTTCCTGTCCCTGCATTGTTAGAACGATCTATATCCCAGCCAGAGGGTAATCGTGATTTGGGCACCTTTTGGAACTGATGCTCATGAATCAGAGTGTGGAAAGGATTTTGGCGTGGTGGAGACATCCGTGGAGCTAAAGTATGACGTGGCACACCTCCTCCAGTCCTTATGCGAGCAGTCTTCTTGAACTTGTCATGATCTGTCACCACCCCTATGCTGGCAATCACGGTGCTCGGCCTTGGACTTTGATCTTCCTCTTTGTCTTCGCCTTCAACCTCTTCTTTCAGCCGGAAATCTTTGGTGTCATCTTCTGGAGGTGTCTTCTCCTTGTCACCGCTTGAAGAGGCCATGACTCCCCCAAGCTTAAGATCAACTCCTGACAGAAACAGCTCGAAACAAAACACAACGAGAAAACGATATACAGACCTCGGAGACTCCGGGGGGTTAAATAGGCAAAAAGTATACATTGAAGCGAAACCACAGGAGGAAACCGGGACAGAAACGAGTTCTGAGGTGCTCTCACACGTAGGTGGCGCGGCCAGGGGTCGGCCCGCGCCACCCGTGTGTGAGAGACACACGGACTTCTTTTCCTCCCCGTTTTCGTCTCGTGATTTTTCATATTTAGTAGAAACAGCAAAAATATTAAAGGAAGAACTTTTCGCGAAACTTTTCTGACTAGAACTGTTACCTATTCGAAAACGAACTCTGCAGGTTCCTGCAGTTTGTCTTGGATGTAATCTTCCGGAGAAACCGTTTCAATAACATCAACATCTTCATTATAAGAATCTCCAGAAATATAATGCTTGAGTCTTTGCCCATTCACCACTTGTGTAGAATCATCTTTCAATGAAGCAATCTTAATAGCACCTGAGCGGTACACTTCCACAATAACATATGGTCCTTCCCATTTAGAAAGTAATTTTCCTGCAAAAAATCTGAGACGAGACCGATATAAAAGAACTTTCTCACCAACATGAAACTCTCTCTTAAGAATTCTCTTATCATGCCATTGCTTGACTTTCTCTTTGAAAAGTCTGGCATTCTCATACGCTTCGTTTCTCCACTCATCTAGAGAACTCAAATCTAACAACCTTTTCTTACCGGCTAGTTTAAAATCTCTATTAAGCTCTCTCACTGCCCAAAAAGCTTTGTGTTCTAATTCTAAGGGCAAGTGACACGCTTTTCCGTAAACCATCTTATAAGGAGACATACCCATGGGATTCTTATAAGCAGTTCTATAAGCCCATAAAGCGTCATTTAACTTACTAGCCCAGTTTTTCCTAGATCTATTGACAGTCTTCTGCAAGATAGACTTGATCTCCCTATTTGAAAGCTCTACTTGCCCACTAGTTTGGGGATGATAAGCAGAAGCAATTCTATGATTGACATCATATTTAGCAAGAGTTTTTCTAAAACTACCGTGAATAAAATGAGAACCTCCGTCAGTCATAAGATATCTAGGCACTCCAAACCTAGGAAAAATAACATCCTTAAGCATTTTTAACGAAGTCTCACCGTCGGCACTCTTTGTAGGTATGGCTTCTACCCATTTAGTAACATAATCAACAACAACAAGTATATGGGTATAGCCTTTCGACGGAGGAAAATGACCCATAAAGTCAAATCCCCAACAATCAAACTGTTCAATAACGAGAGTGTAATTCATAGGCATCTCATTGCGTCTAGAAATATTACCAACTCTTTGACATTCATCGCAAGATAAAACATACCTTCTGGCATCTTTAAAGAGGGTTGGCCAATAAAAACCTGATTGTAGAACCTTCTGTGCGGTTCTATCTCCAGCATGATGCCCTCCGTAAGCACTGCTATGGCATTTTCTCAATATCTCTTGTTGCTCATATTCCGGTACACATCTTCTCATAATACCATCAACTCCTTCTTTATATAAGTGTGGGTCATCCCAAAAGTAATGCCTCAAATCATAGAAGAATTTTCTTCTTTGCTGAGCTGTAAAGGTTGGAGGCAAATACTTGGAAACAATAAAGTTAGCATAATCAGCATACCAAGGAAGGTCTCGCGAAGTTACATTTATTGCAGCCAACTGTTCATTTGGAAAACTATCATTAACAGGAACAGGATCAAAAGAAATGTTTTCCAATCTAGACAAATTGTCAGCCACAGGATTTTCAGCACCTTTCCTATCTACAATATGCAAATCAAACTCTTGTAAAAGCAACACTCATCTAATAAGCCTGGGCTTAGCATCCTTCTTAGTCATAAGATATCTAATAGCAGCGTGATCAGTATGAATAGTAACTTTAGAATCAACAATGTAAGATCTAAACTTATCACAAGCAAAAACAACAGCAAGAAACTCTTTCTCAGTAGTAGCATAATTCTTCTGAGCAGCATCAAGAGTCTTACTAGCATAATGAATAACATTCAACTTATTATCTACGCGCTGTCCGAGAATAGCACCAACAGCAAAATCACTAGCATCACACATAATTTCAAAAGGTAAATTCCAATCAGGTGGTTGAACAATAGGAGCAGTAGTTAAAGCCTTCTTAAGAGTTTCAAAAGCTTCCTTACAATCATCATCAAAGACAAATGGTACATCTTTTTGAAGAAGATTAGTAAGAGGCTTTGAAATCTTAGAGAAATCTTTAATAAATCTCCTATAGAAACCAGCATGACCAAGAATACTACGAATACCTTTAACATCTCTTGGACAAGGCATTTTCTCAATTGCCTCCACTTTTGCTCTGTCAACTTCAATACCTCTTTCAGAAATTTTATGTCCAAGGACAATTCCTTCATTTACCATAAAGTGGCATTTCTCCCAATTAAGAACAAGGTTAGTTTCTTCACATCTCTGCAAAACTTTATCAAGGTTGTGCAAACAATTATCAAAGGAAGTTCCATAGACGGAGAAATCGTCCATGAAGACCTCCACAATTTCTTCACAAAAGACATGAAAAATAGCAGACATGCATATTTGAAAAGTAGCAGGAGCATTGCATAAACCAAAAGGCATACGTCTATAAGCATAAGTTCCATAAGGACAAGTAAAAGTGGTTTTCTCCTGATCATCCTTCTTAACAGCAATTTGAGAAAAACCAGAATAACCATCAAGGAAACAAAAATGAGTCTTCTTAGACAACCTTTCTAACATTTGATCTATAAACGGTAAAGGATAGTGATCTTTCTTAGTAACTTTGTTTACCTTTCTATAATCAATGCACATTCTATATCCAACAACTACCCTTTGAGGAATAAGCTCGTTATTCTCATTAGGCACAACAGTCATACCTCCTTTCTTAGGAACACAATGAACAGGACTAACCCATCTACTATCAGCAATAGGATAAATAATACCAGCATCAAGGAGTTTTAATACCTCATTTCTTACCATGTCTTTCATCTTGGGAATTAGGCGGCGTTGATGCTCCACGACTGGCTTCGCGTCTTTCTCCATATTAATGGCATGCTGACATAAAGTAGGGGAAATCCCTTTTAAATCATCAAGAGTATATCCCATAGCTCCTCGGTGTTTCTTCAATATCTGCAATAATCTTTCTTCTTCCTTTCCTGAAAGTTTAGAGCTAATAATAACAGGATATATTTTCTTATCATCAATATAAGCATATTTAAGATTATCAGGCAAAGGCTTTAGTTCAAAAACAGGATCTTCCTTAGGCGGTAAAGTGGTACCAAGATCCTCCACAGGCAGATTATGCTTGAGCAATGGTGGTTGACGAAGAAGAATATCGTCAATCTCTTCTCTTTCCTTGCTAAAAACATCACTTTCGTGATCTTCCATGAATTGCTGCAAGGCATTATTAGGAGCAAGAGCAATAGAAGCAAGCTGCTCAACTCGAAAATTTTCATTAGGCGTTTCATTCTCATAAGAAGTCTTAGCAAACTTAGAAAAATTAAACTCATAAGACTCTCCATTAAACTTAGTAAAAAATTTCTCCTTCTTACAATCTATCACGGCGCCACAAGTATTCAAAAACGGTCTACCAAAAATAATAGGGCAAGTTGTACTAGCCTCCTTACCAAGTACTAGAAAATCAGTAGGGTATTTAGTCTTACCACATAGAACTTCCACATCTCGAACAATACCAAGAGGCCAAACAGTCTCTCGGTTAGCAAGCTGAACAACCACATCAATATCTTCAAGTTCACAAGCGCCAATCTCGTGCATAATTTCTTTATAAAGCTCCAAAGGAATAGCACTTGCACTAGCACCAATATCACATAAGCCATAATAGCAATGATCTCCAATCCTGACAGAAATAACAGGAACACTTGCTTTCCTGTGCTTTTTAGGATGCGAGAGAATGTTAGAAGCATCTTCACAAAAAAGAATATATTCATCTCCTACATCTTTAGTAACAAGATCTTTCAATATAGCAACTGGAGACTTAATAGTAATTTTCTCATCAGGCTCTGCAGATTTCTTAGTACTTTTATTAGACACACTTACCAAAGTAGAGTATTTCTTTACCTTCGCAGGGAAAGGTGTCTTCTCAATATAAGGTTCAGGAATGATGCTATCAACCGTACAAACTTCTGTAGCTGCAGCAGGTATATGACTAATAGAGTCTTTATAAGGCACATGATATTTGTTCCAATCTTTCTTTGGAACATCAATATAGGAAGCAAAAGCCTTAAGACAATTAGCAAGAATTTGTGAATCAAGACCATAAGCAGCACTAACACTATGAAAGTCATCGGTTCCCATAAAAGATTTAATGCATTCATAATCATAGTTTATACCTGACTTCCTACCTTTGTCGTTTTCCCAACCTTCAGCATTCTCTTGTATACGGTCAAGAAGTTTCCATTTAGCATCTTCTTTCATATGAGTAAATGATCCAAAACAAGAAGCATCCAAATAATCCTTATCAGGAAGAGTAAGCCGCGCATAAAAATTATCAATAACAATATTATTGGGGAGCTCATGAATGGGACATTTGAGCATCAGTAACTTCAATCTCCCCCACGCTTGGGCAATACTCTCTCCATCATGAGGCCAAAAATTATATATCTTGTTACGATCTTTATGAATTTCACTTGGAGGATAAAACTTGGAATAAAAGAGAGGCACAATATCCTCCCATGCCATAGATGGACCATCTTGGAGTAGTCGATACCACTCTTCAGCTCTGCCTTTCAATGATATAGAGAATAATTTCTTCTTGACTTGGCTTGGTGAAATACCTGCACATCTGAACAACTCGCATAATTCATGTATAAATAATAAGTGATCACCCGGATGGACAGTTCCATCTCCTGAATAGCAGTTATCCATAATATGCCCAACAATTTTCATAGGTATTTTAAAAGGATCAATTTCAGCAGGCGGTGGCGGTGGTGGTTCCTCCGCATGTGCAGCAGTAGTAGTAGTAGATGTGTTTCCAAATAGGAAACCAAATGGAGAGTTCTCCATAGCAGAGTAAAGCAAAAATAAAAGACAAAATAAAAACAATACTCACAGTGACGGTTACCTTTACCAATTCCACTCTTCAATAGCGCTACACTCCCCGGCAACGGCGCCAGAAAATAGTCTTGATGACCCACAAGTATACGGGGTATATCGTAGTACTTTCGATAAATAAGAGTGTCAAACCCAACGAGGAGCAGAAGGTGTTGATGAGCAGTTTTGATTAAGGAATCACTGTAAATACTAGCAAACAGGTTTTCAGGAGTATTTGGTAATTCAAGTAAATAAAGTGCGAGTAAATAAAAGACAATAGTAACAATTGCAGCAAGTGGCCCAATCCTTTATTCAGCAAAGGACAAGCCGGTTGTGTTCTTATAATAACCAAACGTTCCCGAGGACACACGGGACGTTTCTGTCAAGAGCTTTTGCTTCATAGAGCCGATAGTATTTATTGGTTTGGTAAATGTTATGGGGGTGAACCTGTGCTAGCGTACTACCCTTACTAGGATAAATACACACTTGTGATTATACCCCTTGCAAGCATCCACAAATACAAGAAAGTAATTAAGATGAATCTAACCACAGCCTTAAACTCTATGATCCTACGCTCCCTGGTGCAATGGTTTCCCAATGGAGGTTTAGGTTTCTGTCACTCCAGCAACCCCACAATCGGTAGCCAAATACACAATGCATCTCACTAGGCCCATAAATGGTGAAGTATCATGTAGTCGATGTTCACATGACACCACTAGTGAAATAGCACCACAACAATATCAAACCATTAAATATTTCTCAACAATAATTCACTACTAACATCTTGACTTCTCCCATGTCCTCAAGAACCAAATGAACTACTCACAAGACATCATATGGATCATGATCAGAGATGAAATAATGGTAAATAACAATCTGAACATAAACCTTAACTCAACGGTTCCACTCAATAGCATCAACTACAAGAGTAATCAACACCGGGAAAGTTTCCCCTATGAATATAACAAGATCCAACTCAAGATGTTACAGCGGGATGGCGAGGTGATGGTGGAGATGAAGGTGCTGGTGATGGAGATGATGATGATCCCGATGAAGTCCGGTGCGATGATGATGACGATGGCGACGATCTCCCCTCTCCGGGAAGGAATTTCCCCGGCAGATTTCTCCCTGCCGGAGAGCTTTTCTCTCTCTCCCTTCTCCGCCTCGCAGAGGCGGCTGTGTCTAACTCTGAGCCCCCCTGACTTAGGTTTTCGGGGACGATGATGTACGCGAAAGGGCGAGACCAGAGGTGGGCCAGGGTGGCCTCACGTGGGGCCCGCGCGGCCAGGGGGCTGGCCGCGCCGCCCTGGCATGTGGGGCCCCCCTGGCTCCTCTCGACTCCTCCTTCTGGCTTCGTAGGTATTCTGGTAAAATATAATTTCTGGGTATTTTTCTAGAATTTTCCTGATCTTCAAAATATGGTCTCTTGATGGTCCCTTTTCCAGCAGAATCCTGACTCCGGCAGCAACTCCTCCGATGATCATCGAACATGTGAAAACAAGGGAAATAACATAAGTATCAACTCGAAATATGAAATATATCAATGAATAACAGTAAATTATGATATAAAATAGTGATGCAAATTGGACGTATCAACTGCAAGCCACTGCCATCATCGAAACGAGATCGGGAGGATCCAGGAGCTCTTCCCGGCACCCTGCCGGAGAGGGGAATCCATGCCGGAGGCCTTCTTCACCACCATGGTCGCCTCCGGAGTGATGTGTGAGTAGTCTACCTTAGACTACGGGTCCATAGCAGTAGCTAGAAGGTTATCTTCTCCACCATGTGCTTCATGTTTAGATCTTGTGAGCTGCCCTACATGATCAAGGTCATCTTTATGTAATCATACATGTTGTGTTTGTTGGGATCCGATGAGTATTGGTAATATGTTAAGTTGATGTGCTGAATCATATATCTTATGTTATCTAATGTTGTTTATGATCTTGCATGCTTTCTGTTGTTAGTAGCTATCTTGGCCGAGTAGATGCTAGTGACTCCAAGAGGGAGTATTTATGCTCGATAGTTGGGTTCATGCCTCTATTTAATCTAGGGGAGTGACAGAAACCTCTAAGGTTGTAGATGTGTTGTTGCCACTAGGGGGAAACAACATTCTTGTGTCCAAGGACATTTGCTTTGTTTACATTACGCACTTTGCTTAATGCAATTATCTGTTATTCGCAACTTAATACTCAAGGGGTCCTCGGATGATTCCCCGCGAGTGGATTATTAGTCATAGATGCAGTTGGATGGCGGTCTATGTATTTTGTTGTAATGCCCAGAGTGAATCTCATAGTGATCCTCATGACATATGTACATTATCTTTACTCTATCAATTGTCCAACTATAATTTGTTTACCCAGCATGTTATTATTTATCTTATGGAGAGACGCCACTAGTGAACTGTGGACCCCAGTCCAATTTCCTTTACATTGCTTTACCATTTTACTATTACTCGCTCTATTTACTTTACTTGCATTACTATTATCCTTTTACCACTCAATATGCTCAATCCTTTGTTTACAGCAAACCGGTGAGATTGACAACCTCATCGTAAGTTGGGAGCAAAGTTCTTGGTTGTGTTGTGTGCAGGTTTCACGTTGCTGCTGGTGAAAAGCTACGCGCTGACAAGTAGTTTATCTGGTGCCCTTGTCCAGAGTGTCGCAAAGCTAGCAAGCATCACCTTCTAAAGTTTGGTTTTCTCCTACTGGTTTGATTCAACCTTGGTTTCACAACTGAGGGAAGACTTGCTACTGTGCTCATCATACCTTCCTCTTGGGGTTCCCAACGGGCTGTACTTACACGCCATCAAGCAAAGTTTTCTGGCGCCGTTGCCAGGGAGGAAGAAGACTTCTGCAAGGAGAGTCTCGCATGCACAATCTTTTACTTTGTTATTTTTTTTGAAAGGAAATGCGATAGGGGAAGCCCCTACAGCGATTTTGGTTTTTTGAAAATAAGAACCCAAATTCACGTCTGTGGGGACTTGAACATGGGTGGCTGGGTTGTACATCCACTTCCCTAGCCAAGTGAGCTAGGCTTGTTTTGCTTTATTTTATTTTTGCTTGCATCGTTTTATCAAAAATACAAAAAAAATAGTTTTCTTTATAGTTGCTTTTATTTACTTGCTTTTAGTTTTGCTAGAATGGGTATCCTGAGAAAACCAAGTTGTGTGACTTTACTAGCACCAAAAACAATGATTTTATCTGCACTCCTATTTCACCACCTGCTCCTGAGGCAAATTTTTATGAGATTAAACCTGCTTTGTTGAACCTTGTTATGAAAGAGCAATTTTTTGGTGCCAGTTCTGATGATGCTGCAGCTCATCTCAACAATTTTGTTGAGCTATGTGAGATGCAAAAGTATGAGAATATAGATGGTAATATTATTAAGCTTAAGTTGTTTCCTTTCTCTTTAAGAGGAAGACCTAAGGATTGGTTGCTATCTTTGCCCAGAAATAGTATTGATTCTTGGGATAAGTGTAAGGATACTTTTATTGGAAAATACTATCCTCCTGCTAAGATTATAGCTTTGCGTAGTGATATTATGAAGTTTAGACAGTTTGATAATGAACATGTTGCTCAATCTTGGGAAAGAATGAAATCTATGATAAAGAATTGTCCCACTCATGGACTAACTACTTGGATGATTGTTCAAACTTTTTATACAGGACTAAATTTTTCTTCAAGAAATCTATTGGATTCAGCTGCTGGAGGCACTTTTATGTCTCTTACCTTGGGCGCCGCAACAAAGCTTCTTGACAGCATGATGGTAAATTATTCTGAATGGTGCACCGAGAGAGCTCCACAAGGTAAGAAGGTACTGTTGAGGAAACCTCTTCCTTGAGAGATTGATGCTATTATGCTTATGCTTTCTAATGATAGAGCTCATATTGATCCTAATAATGTTCCTTTGGCCTCTTTGGTTGCTCAAGAAGAGCATGTTGATGAAAACTTCATTAGAAATAATAATTTCAACAACAGTGCTTATAGGAACAATTTTGCTAGCAACAATTATAGGCCGTATCCTTCTACCAATGGTAATGGTTATGGTAACTCTTATGGTAATTCCTCCAACAACCCTTTGAGCTTGAAGTCATGCTCAAGGACTTCATTGGTAAGCAAACTGCTTTTAACAAGTCTATTGAGGAAAAGTTGGGTAAAATTGATACTCTTACTTCTAAAGTTGATAGCCTTGTTCTTGATGTTGAACTTCTGAAAATAAAAGTGTTGCCTAATGATGTGAAAGAAAGCAGTACTTTTGCTGCTACTAATTCCATCCAAGTTAGAATTGATGAAAATGTAAGGATGTTAGTAGAATTGCATGCCAGGTGGGAAAGAGAAGATGAGATGGCTAGAAGATGATGTGAAAGAAAGCAGTACTATTACTACCTCTAATGATGTTGTTCCAAATGCTAGCAATCCTCTTACTTTGATTGGTGTAGAGAAAACTCCTACTCCTTGTGCTAAAAAACCTAAAACTGCAAAAACTTTTTCTACAAAAAGTGCTGAAAATTTTTAGAGTATGGGAGATGATAGCTCTATTTCTTTTAATGATTTTGATGTTGATGTCTGTAATATATCAGAATTTATTTTGTTCTTGTGAAATCTTTCTTTGAATCCTAATGCTAGTTCTTTGAATATTGCTTTTACAAATCACATTACAAATGCACTCATGAAAATTAGGGAGGAAAAGTTGAAGAAAAAATCTTCTATTCCCAAGAAGTTAGAAGATGGTTGGGAGCCCATCATTGATATGCATGTTAATGGTTTTGATTGCCATGCTTTATGTGATCTAGGTGCTAGTATTTCTATCATGCCTAGAAAGATTTATGACATGCTTGGTTTACCACCGCTTGAAAAATGTTATTTTGATGTTCCACTTGCTGATATTGCTAAGAAGAAACCTTTGGGAAGGATTAATGATGTTCTTATTATGGTTAACAACAAACTTGTTCCCGTTGATTTTCTTGTTATGGATGTTGAATGCAATGCTTCATGTCCTATTATTTTGGGAAGACCTTTTCTTTGAACTGTAGGTGCCATCATTGATATGAAGGAAGGCACCATCAAATATCAATTCCCACTCAAGAAAAGTATGGAACACTTCCCTAGGAGGAGGAAGAAATTACTTTTTGACTCTATTCTTAGAGCCAATTATGAACTTGAAGCTTCATCGTTTGATATTACTTGATTTTCACTTTCTGCGCCAAGCTCAAAGGCGTTAAAGAAAAGCACTCTTGGGAGATAACCCATTATTTTCTTGTCAGTACTTTTTCTTTTATTTGAGTCTTGGAAGTTATTACTACTGTAATAACCACTCCTTATCCTTTTTATTTCATTGTTGTGCCAAGAAGGACCTCTAATTTGAGGGAGGTAAGATTTGGGGAAGTTGATGTCCTGAAACAGATTTTGGTATTGCACCGTAAAATTTTGTGAAAATTCTCAGAATATCTTTTTGACCTGAGATTTCTTGTGCATATGACCCAGGTTATATCCAAACTTTCATTAGTTTTGCACTTTTCAATTTGAGCAACAGAAGGTCCTCGAAAAATTGGACCTTTGTTAGCTGTTCTGTTTTGACAGATTTCTGCCACTATTTGTGTTTGCCTCTCGATCGCTTTCTTCTTGAGTTCTTTTGATCACGGAACTTTTGGGGAAGTTGCTACAGTAGTACATGCTTTATATGTGGTGTTTTTAAGTTTGAAACTGAACCAAAAAGGGTTGATTCACTATTATGCTTATGCTAACATCGCTAATAGATTTGTGTGAAGTTTTGTATGAAGGAAGTTTTCAAGTGTAGGGATTGGAGAATGATGAGATGAGATGAAGTATGGACAAAAGCTCAAGCTTGGGGATGCCCATGTCACCCCAAGAAATATCCAAGAGGTACAAGCGTCAAAGCTTGGTTATGCCCCCGAGGCACCCCTTCTTCATCGGCAAAAATCAGGTCACCTTTCAACATACTATATTTTTATTACTTCATATTCTATGTGTTTTTCTTGGAGCGTCTTTACTTTTGCTTTCAGTTTTTTTTTGTTTTTTTTGCTGCAATAAATAGTTGGACCCCAACAAATTTCTTTTGGAGGAGATGTACTTGTTTTTCATTGCCAAGAACACTCTATTTTCACTCTTATCGTTCAATGAGTGTTCTCTTTTTCTAGAACTATGTTTAGCTTTCGTTTTCTACCTTGATTTTTGTTCAGATCTTGTTTTATCTTTGCATCAAGGTGTATTTGGACCTCTGGTCTATGTTGGTATTCATCAAAAGAGTTGTCTCAAAAAGGTTTGAATGGTGTTGGAAAAGAGAAAAAGTTTCATGCAAAAAAAAGTGGTACAAAAAGGAGCTTGTTTAGACTGCGGCTTAGACTTTTTCATGCCATGCTTGATGTCATTTTGATAGTATGCTTAGTGATTTTTTCTGTAGCATGACTTGTCTCAAATGACTGAGATTGTTTAATAAGCCTTTGAAAAAAATCATGCATTGTTTTTATTTTATGGAAGCATTAATTTGGTTTTCTCCTTGATGCTTTATTTGGGTTGACTTGGCGCATGCTTAGAACATGTTTGACTCATACAAAGTCACCATAAGCCTCTATGATCATTTGGTTTTTGACTTGTGATGCCATTTTATACTTCTTTTAGTGATGTTTTGTCGCTATGCATGATTATGGCCATTATTGCTCTCTTAGTTTGTCGCTCCCAGTCTTTTGCTAGCCCTCATTTTGTACTGAGTATGAGCTCTACTCGTGCATCCAACTCCCAAAAACCAAGTTTGCCTATGAGTCCACTATAAATTCCTATACATGGTATTTTCAAGCCATTCCAAGTAAATTTTCATGTGCTACCTTTTAAAAAACCTTCAAAATACTTCTCATTTTGTGACACTGTTTTCAGCTCATGGGGACATAGTGGTCGGATTTGCTATCTTCCATATTGTTTCATTCCAAAAATAAAAAAATAAAAAAAATAAAAAAAGGCACTCCTCCATGGTATGTGAATGTTGGTGGGCACCCGATGGAATCGCTTAGCCATGGTTTGAGAAAGGAAAAAAGGTGGGGAGGAGTGCCAAGCTTTATAAAAGAGCACAAAAAGTGCCAACCTCTCTCTCAAAAACTTGCTTCATTTTTGTATGAAAGATAGTAAGAACCCCATTGCTAGTCATTGACAAAAACAACCACCTCTCAAAACCAATTTTTATCTCTTTGTTTTACAAATGAAAAGCTCTAGCACATGTTTAATTCCTGCTTCCCTCTGCGAAGGGTCTTTCTTTTACTTTTATGTTGAGTCTCCAACTTCTACCTTTATGCACCGTCTAAAAGAGCATAGTTGCCATTCTGAGTTTAATGTGCATTGTCCCAAAGTTATCATTGATTGATTCATGATTATGGTTTCATTTGTTCTTAAATTATTTGTATCTAGTCGCCCTCTTAAACTTGAAGGTGTCCTATGCATTTATGTTTTGCTATTCCATGAAGGACAAGCTGAAAACCATTTGCTATGTTTTTCCATATGATTTGATTTGGACATATGTTTGACTTTCATTGTTTCATTATTCATGATCGTTCGTTTGTGTTTCTTTTCATGTTATAACATGGTTGCTAAGTTTTTATTGTCAAGATTATGTCTTTTATGCGCATGTTTTAAGTTCATGATCCATGATCCCAGCACTCAATGCTTACTTTGATGATCAAGATTGTGATGGTGCATGTCACCTCAAAAATTATTCTTTTGTTATCACTTACCTACTCGAGGATGAGCAGGAGTTAAGCTTGGGGATGCTTGATACATCTCAAATGTATCTATAATTTTTGATGATCCATGCTTGTTCTTACACCATTTGCTTTGTGTTTTGCTACACTTCATGGCGTTTTTATGCATTTTCCAGAACTAACCTATTAGCAAGATGCCACGGTGCCAGTTCCCTATTTTCTACTATTTTTGTGTTTTAGAAAAGTTACACAGGAAATATTCTCGGAATTGGACGAAACAAAAGCCGAATGTCCTATTTTTACCGAAGCTTCACGAAGACCGAAGATGAGACGAAGGGGGGCCAGGAGCCAGGCTCACCACCAGGGGGTGTGGCCTAGCCCCTGGCCGCGCCCACCTGTGGTGAGACCACCTGGTCCCACCTCTGATAATGCCCTTTCACCTATAAAGTCCCCTCGATGGAGAAACCTAAGGGATGGATCGCTTTTCCTTGAAACATACTGCAAGCCACTGCCATCATCGAAACGAGATCAGGAGGATCCAGGAGCTCTTCTCGGCACCCTGCCAGAGAGGGGAATCCCTGCCGGAGGCCTTCTTCACCACCATGGTCGCCTCCGGAGTGATGTGTGAGTAGTCTACCTTGGACTATGGGTCCATAGCAGTAGCTAGATGGTTGTCTTCTCCACCATGTGTTTCATGTTTTGATCTTGTGAGCTGCCCTACATGATCAAGATCATCTTTATGTAATCATACATGGTGTGTTTGTTGGGATCTAATGAGTATTGGTACTATGTTAAGTTGATGTGCTGAATCATATATCTTATGTTATCTCTATGTTGTTTATGATCTTGCATGCTTTCCATTGCTAGTAGCTATCTTGGCCAAGTAGATGCTAGTGACTCCAAGAGGGAGTATTTATGCTCGATAGTTGGGTTCATGCCTCTATTTAATCTGGGGGAGTGACAGAAACCTCTAAGGTTGTAGATGTGTTGTTGCCACTGGGGAACTTTGGCTTTTGTTTCGTCCAATTCTGAGAATATTTCCTGTGTAACTTTTCTGAAACACAAAAATAGCAGAAAATAGGAACTGGCACTGTGGCATCTCGTTAATAGGTTAGTTCCAGAAAATGCATAAAAATGCCACGAAGTGTAAACAAAACACAAAGCAATTGGTGTAAAACAAGCATGGAGCATCAAAAATTATAGATACATTTGTGACGTATTAGTATGTTATGAGGTTGCCAATAATAAGTGAGAGCACATTGTTCGGGGAGAACAATGTGTTGGAGAAGACCCCATTGATATACCACAAAACTAAGTCGTCAATATGTTGTTGGTATTTAATCATGTTAAGCATTGCCATTTATAGGTTTCAGAAGACCATGAGAGAAATAGACATGGGTACCGAAAGATTGCTTTTTCTACACTTAATGTTATCCATAAAAGGGTGATTACTAAAGTGATAGTGGAGTACTCGGAAAGTACGCTATAGTTCTGTTGTCTTGAGATTGGGATTTACTACTCAAACGATGGAGAGTTATTCTCTGGGCCCACTTAGTTTCGTGATGTTTGGCATTGTCTGGCCGGACATGTGACTAAGTTGTTAGTCACAAAGAACATCGACAACATGGATAGAGTAAAGAGAGCACACCGGGTAACGACATACAACATAACAGTTACATCTCAGGTCATGCAAAGTATCGCTAAGTAAACCAAAACCCAAATGAACATTGTAATGGCTCACACGATATAGATATTCGTGTTATATGTAGGGATCATTGCAGTGATTCAAGAGCACCCATATGATCATTGTCACAGAAATGTGTTCGCGGGCATGTATACATATATCCGAACCCATTGGGTCACACACTTAAGAGTTTCACGTCTATTTGAATATGTTCGGTATTAGATTGAAGAGAGAGGGAGACTCCAAAAGTGGTTCGGGGAAGTCTCGGAATGTTTCCACTATATCACGGATGGTTCCGGAAGGGTCTGGGACCCTACCGGTGGTATAATGGAAGTAGCAGAATGGACAAAAGTCAAACTAGTGTATTTATGAAAAGTCTCAAATGCATCGGAGAGAGTGAAACCCCGGGGGGTGGCATCATGGGCCATAGTGCATCGCATGGGCCCACCCCAGCCGGCGCACCATGTTGGGACTTTTGGAAAGTCTCCTCCCCTTTAGGTCGGTTTGGGGGAAGCGGAATCCACCCTGGACTCTGCTTCCCTCCTAAGTCGGTTTGGGGGCGAGTTTGGGTTGAACGTGTGTTCCCCCCTAGTCAGTTTGGGCAAAGGGAGAGGGGGGCCGGCCGACTCGTCCTCTTGTAATAAGGGGTAGGGTGCCCTAGAGCACTCCAAGCTCCCAAGCACCCCCGCACCCTGCACCCGAAACCCTAGCCCACCACCGCCGATGGCCACCTCCATCACTGCCACTTCGTCGTCATTGATTTCCTCTCTCTCTCTCTCTCTCAGAATGATGCCCGTCTGCTACCCCGATTCTATCAGTGATGTAGAAGCACTATCGGATCTTCACCACATATTCTGCGTAGTCCATGTGCTTGATCACACGTTCGACGCAGTGACACCAAGCTCGTACGTGTGGACACCATCGGAGGTGTTCCACATGCGACACTAGATTGTGGGAGCCAAAGGAGGATAGTACATCTTCTCACGACTAACTGAGGTTAGTTGCGGGAATCAACTCATGACTACATCAACCTCGTCATTGACAAACTCTTCTGCTAGCTCGATCAATGAGGTATGTGATCCGTTACCTCCCCCTTGCAAGCTTGATCTTGGTTTAAGCGCTAGAAATTTTTTTGTTTTGCGTAGCGTGATCCCCAACAGTGGTATCAGAGCGTAGCTTGCATAGGCTACAGGTACGGATAGAGGTTAAAGTGAACTGGTATGATGATCATGTTTGTTACACTCTAATTGTTAATCTTGATCTTGGTGGTATTGTAAGTTTAGCGGTTCGAGCTGACCTTACATTCTTTGGATCGAGACTGATGTGATAATAGTGCATTGAGTACGGCTAAATCACCTTTGTCGGATGTCGGTTTCTCTCACTTTAGCTAAAGATTTAGATACATGTGATATGAAGGCTTGTGAATTAATTTGAATTCACACGGGGACCACGCTGATACGTCTCAAATGTATCTCTAATTTTTGATGCTCCATGCTTGTATATACACCATTTGCTTTGAGTTTTGTTACAATTTGTGGGGTTTTATGCATTTTCTAGAACTAACCTATTAACAAGATGCCATAGTGCCAGTTCCTGGTTTGTGCTATTTTTGTGTATCAGAAAAGTTACACAGGAAATATTCTTGGAATTGGACGAAACAAAAGCCAAACCTCCTATTTTTACCGAAGCTTCACAAAGACCGAAGATGAGATGGAGGGGGGCTAGGAGCCAGGCTCACCATAGGGGGCGCGGCCCAGCCCCTGGCCGCGCCACCCCATGGTGAGGCTAGCTGGCCCCACCTCTGACGATGTCCTTTCACCTATAAAGTCCCCTCGATGGGAAAAACCTAAGGGACGGATCGCTTTTCCTCAAAATATACTGCAAGCCACCGCCATCATCGAAACGAGATCAGGAGGATCCAGGAGCTCTTCCCGGCACCCTGCCGGAGAGGGGAATCCCTGCCGGAGGCCTTCTCGACCACCATGGTCGCCTCCGGAGTGATGTGTGAGTAGTCTACCTCGGACTATGGGTCCATAGCAGTAGCTAGATGGTTGTCTTCTCCACCATGTGCATCATGTTTAGATCTTGTGAGCTGCCCTACATGATCAAGATCATCTTTATGTAATTCTACATATTGTGTTTGTTGGAATCCGATGAGTATTGGTACTATGTTAAGTTGATGTGTGGAATCATATATCTTATGTTATCTCTATGTTGTTTATGATCTTGCATGCTTTCTGTTGCTAGTAGATATCTTGGCCGAGTAGATGCTAGTGACTCCAAGAGGGAGTATTTATGCTCGATAGTTGGGTTCATGCCTCTATTTAATCTGGGGGAGTGACATAAACCTCTAAGGTTGTAAATGTGTTGTTGCCACTAGGGAGAAAACAACATTCTTGTGTCCAAGGACATTTGCTTTGTTTACTTTACACACTTTGCTTAATGCAGTTATCCGTTGTTCGCAACTTAATACTCAAGGGGTACTAGGACGACTCTCCGCGAGTGGATTATTAGTCATAGATGCAGTTGGACTATGGTCTATGTATTTTGTCATAATGCCCAGAGTGAATCTCATAGTGATCCTCATGACATATGTACGTTGTCTTTATTCTATCAATTGCCCAACTATAATTTGTTTACCCAGTATGTTGTTATTTGTCTTATGGAGAGACACCACTAGTGAACTGTGGACCTCAGTCCAATTTCCTTTACATTGCTATACCATTTTACTTTTACTCGCACGGTTTACTTTCTTGCATACTGTTATCCTTTTACCACTCGATACGCTCAATCCTTTGTTTACAGCAAACCGGTGAGATTGACAACCTCATCGTAAGTTGGGGCAAAGTTCTTGGTTGTGTTGTGTGCAGGTTTCACATTGCTGCTGGTGCAAAGCAAAGCCCTGGACGAGACGCCATATAAATTGTCCGGAGCTGTCGCAAAGCTAGCAAGCATCACCTTCTGAAGTTTGGCTTTCTCTTACTGGTTCGATAAACCTTGGTTTCACAACTGAGGGAAGACATGCTGCTGTGCTCATCATACCTTCTTCTTGGGGTTCCCAACGGGTTGTTATTTACAAGCCATCAAGCACTTTTTCTGGCGCCGTTGCCGGGGAGGAAGAAGACTTCTGCAAGGAGAGTCTCTCACGCACAATCTTTTACTTTGTTTTTGTTTTGCTTTATTTTATTTTTGCTTGCATCTTTTTATCAAAAATACAAAAAAATTAGTTCCTTTGATAGTTTGCATTCCGTTACTTTAACCTTTAGTTCATCATGTTATTCCCTAAGTATGCTTTGGAGGACCTTACAATAGGTAGTGGTTCTATTATAGGGAAAGGCAACATTGAGGAGTTCTTTAATCATATTAGTATGCATAAAGATGTTGAGGATAGATCTTTGGCTGAGCTTGCTCCTAGTTATGAAGTTGCTGCTTATTTAGTTCACATGTTGGAGGCTAGGTTTGTTAACCTTAATCCTTTTATGCAACAAATGTTTCTTAAGATTCATGATATCGAAGACTCCGAAAAGAAAGATTTTATTTTGGAGACTTTGTGTAGAGAATTTAGAGATGTTGCTATTGAAGCTAGGAAAGTTTTTGAGCGTTTTAATATGCTTGGCTCACCTGTTAATGTTGTTGGTACAACCAAAGAAGACATCAAAGTACCAATTCCTTACAAACTTGTAGGATTGCATGAAGCTTTAGAAAAGAATTTTGATTGGATTTGTCCTGAAAATCTTTTTGATGAAAGTACGGAACCAAAGAGTGTTCACAAAGTATCTTCAAAAACTTATTTGTATACAATTCAATGCATTGTTGAAAAGACTTCTGCAATTGATATTACTTGATTTCCACTTTCTGGGCCTAGCTCAAAGGCGTTAAAGAAAAGCACTCTTGGGAGATAACCGATTATTTTCTTTTTAGTAATTTTTCTTTTATTTGAGTCATGGAAGTTATTACTAGTGTAATGACTGCTCCTTATCATTTTTATTTCATTTTTGTGCCAAGAAGAATCTCTAATTTGAGGGAGGTAAGATTTGGGGAAGTTGCTGTCCTGAAACAGATTTCTGTGCTGCACCGTAAAAATTCATGAAAATTCCCATAATATCTTTTTGATCTGAAATTTCTTGTGCATATGCCCCAGGTTATATACAAACTTTCATTAGTTTTGCACTTTTCTATTTGATCAACAGAAGGTCCTCAAAAAAATCAACTTTTGTCAGCTGTTCTGTTTTGACAGATTTCTGCATTATTTGTGTTTGCCTCTCGATCGCTTTCTTTTTGAGTTCTTTTGATCACGGGACTTTTGAGGAAGTTGCTACAGTAGTATATGCTTTATATGTGGTGTTTTTGAGTTTGAAACTGAACCAAAAAGGGTTGATTTACTATTATGTTTATACTAACATTGCTAATAGAATTGTGTGAAGTTTTGTATGAAGGAAGTTTTCAAGTGTAGGGATTGGAGAAAGATGAGAAGAGATAAAGAATGGACAAAAGCTCAAGCTTGGGGATTCCCATGTCACCCCAAGAAATATCCAAGAGGTACAAGCATCAAAGCTTGGGGATGTCCCCGATGCACCGCTTCTTCATCGGCAAAAATCAGGACACCTTTCAACACACTATATTTTTATTGCTTCATATTCTATGCATTTTTCTTGGAGCGTCTTTACTTTTGCTTTTAGTTTTATTTTGTTTTTTGCTGCAATAAATGGTTGGACCCCAACAAAATTTTTTGGAGGAGATTTACTTCGTTTTTTATTGCCAAGAATACTCTAGTTTTCACTCTTATCGTTCAATGAGTGTTCTTTTTTTCTAGAACTGTGTTTGGCTTTTTTTTGCCTTGATTTTTGTTCAGATCTTGTTTTATCTTTGCATGAAGGTGTATTTAGACTACTGGTCTATGGTGGTTTTCATGAAAAGAGTGGTCTCAAAAAGGTTTGAATGGTGTTAGAAAAGAGAAAAAGTTTCATGCAAAAAAGTGGTACAAAAAGGAGCTTGTTTAGACTACGGCTTAGACTTTTTCATGCCATGCTTGATGTTGTTTTGATAGTATACTTAGTAGTTTTTGCTGTAGCATGACTTGTCTCAAATGACTGAGATTACTTAATGAGCCTTTGAAAAAATCATGCGTTGTTTTTATTATATGGAAGTATTTATTTGGTTTTCTCCTTGATGTTTATTTGGGTTGACTTGGCGCATGCTTACAACATGTTTGACTCTTACAAAGTCGCCATAAGCCTCTATGATCATTTGGTTTTTGACTTGTGATGCCATTTTATGCTTCTTTTAATGATGTTTTGTTGCTATGCATGATTATGGCCGTTATTGCTCTCTTAGTTGGTCACTCCCAGTCTTTTGCTAGCCCTCATTTTGTACTGAGTATGAGCTCTACTCGTGCATCTAACTCCCAAAAACCAAGTTATTCCAATGTGTCCACCATACATACCTATTAGCAATTTGCTATTCCAAGTACATTTGACTTGCTTTTATCTATCCTTCGAATTAAACTCTTTTGGTGTTATGTGAAAATTAGTCAGTAAAGCTCTCACGAACCTGACGGCACACTTTACTTTTCTCGCTTTTAAAATTATGACATCGTGGCTCTTTTATGTTGATGTTATGCTTGCAAGTTGTAAGTTGGAAATTAGCCAAGCCATGCCGTCATGGGGCAAGCTTTCAACATTGCACTTTCTCTTATTTGAGTTGATATCGTGATCTTTTTTTTATGGATACTCGCGATGTAAAATAAGTTGGGAATCTTGCGGGATAATGGAGTTTGTATATGTGTTAGAGAAACGCCTGGGCTGCTAATCTAAGCCATGCATCATTCATGGTGGAAATTTACAGCATGCCCATAGTGGACATTCGACGACGCATCTCAAAATAAAAAGCTATACCAATGGTAAATAAAAGAGATGATGAGGTGTTCATTGTGTGTTTGTCCTATTATTTTGATGTGGGCTTGTTCCATAAAATCGGGCACAGAGGTACCCCGTTGGCATTTCTCGATGATACGTGTATACTTACAATGACAAGAGCTTGCTTGGGACCCTAAGTCGAGTAGCATGAGGTTTTGGTATTCGTACTTCACGGGACACGAGGTTTTCAACTTATGATTTGTCAAGCATATGCTCATAATTGTTCTCGCATTAACTATAACCATTCAAGATGCCTATGATGGGGGCAGTGAGAGCTCAAAGCTAGTAAGTAACATAATTTTTGAAGGTTTATAAAACTTGCAATCACTGCTTCCCTATGCGAAGGGCCTTTCTTTTACTTTTATGTTGAGTCTCCACCTTCTACCTTTATGCACTGTCTAAGAGAGCATAGTTGCCATTCTGAGTTTAATGTGCATAGTCCCAAAGTTTATCATTGATTAATTTATGATTATGGTTTTACTTGTTCTTAAATTATTTGTATCTAGTCGCCCTCTTAAACTTGAAGGTGTCCTATGCATTTATGTTTTGCTATTCTATGAAGGACAAGCTAAAAACCATTTGTTATGCTTTTCCATATGAATTGAACACATGTTTGACTTTCATTGTTTCATTGTTCATGATCTTTCGTCTGTGTTTCTTTTCATGTTATAACATGGTTGCTAAGTTTTTATTGTCAAGATTCTGTCTCTTATGCCCATGTTTAAGTTCTTTGATCCCATCACTCAATGCTTTACATAGATGATCAAGTTGTGATGGTGCATGTCACCTCAAAAATTATTCTTTTGTTATCACTTACCTGCTCGAGGATGAGCAAGAGTTAAGCTTGGGATGCTCGATATGTCTCAAATGTATCTATAATTTTTGATGCTCCATGCTTGTTTATACACCATTTGCTTTAAGTTTTGTTACACTTCGTGGCGTTTTTATGCATTTTATGGAACTAACCTATTAATAAGATGCCACAATGCTAGTTCCCTGTTTTCTGCTATTTTTGTGTTTCCAAAAAGTTACACAGGAAATATTCTCGGAATTGGACGAAACAAAAGCCGAATCTCCTATTTTTATCGAAGCTTCACGAAGACCGAAGATGGGACGGAGGGGGGTCAGGAGCCAGGCTCACCATAGGGGGGCGCAGCCCAGCCCCTGGCCGCGCCACCCCATGGTGAGGCCAGCTGGTCCCACCTCTGACGATGCCCTTTCGCCTATAAAGTCCCCTCAACAGGAAAAACCTAAGGGACGGATCGCTTTTTCTCAAAACATACTGCAAGCCGCCTCCGTCATCGAAATGAGATCGGGAGGATCCAGGAGCTCTTCCCGGCACCCTGCCGGAGAGGTGAATTCCTACCGAAGGCCTTCTCCACCACCATGGTCGCCTCCGGAGTGATGTGTGAGTAGTCTACCTCGGACTATAGGTCCATAGCAGTAGCTAGATGGTTGTCTTCTCCACCATGTGCTTCATGTTTAGATCTTGTGAGCTGCCGTACATGAACAAGATCATCTTTATGTAATTCTACATGTTGTGTTTGTTGGGATCCAATGAGTATTGGTACTATGTTAAGTTGATGTGCTGAATCATATATCTTATGTTATCTCTATGTTGTTTATGATCTTGCATCGTTTTTGTTGCTAGTAGATATCTTGGCCGAGTAGATACTAGTAACTCCAAGAGGGAGTATTTATGCTCGATAGTTGGGTTCATGCCTCTATTTAATCTGGGGGAGTGACAGAAACCTCTAAGGTTGTAGATGTGCTGTTGCCACTAGGGAGAAAACAACATTCTTTTGTCCAAGGACATTTGCTTTGTTTACTTTACACACTTTGCTTAATGCAGTTATCCGATGTTCGCAACTTAATACTCAAGGGGTACTCGGACGACTCCCCGCGAGTGGATTATTAGTCATATATGCAGTTGGATTACGGTCTATGTATTTTGTCGTAATGCCCAGAGTGAATCTCATAGTGATCCTCATGACATATGTATGTTATCTTTATTCTATCAATTGCCCAACTGTAATTTGTTTACCCAGTATGTTGTTATTTATCTTATGGAGAGACACCACTGGTGAACTGTGGACCCCGGTCCAATTTCCTTTGCATTGCTATACCATTTTACTTTTACTCGCATGGTTTACTTTCTTGCATACTATTATCCTTTTACCACTCGATACGCTCAATCCTTTGTTTACAGCAAACCGGTGAGATTGACAATCTCATCGTAAGTTGGGGCAAAGTTCTTGGTTGTGTTGTGTGCAGGTTTCACATTGCTGCTGGTGCAAAGCAACGCCCTGGATGAGGCGCCATATAAATTGTCCAGAGCTGTCACGAAGCTAGCAAGCATCACCTTCTGAAGTTTGGCTTTCTCCTACTGGTTCGATAAACCTTGGTTTCACAACCGAGGGAAGAATTGTTGATGTGCTCATCATACCTTCCTCTTGGGGTTCCCAATGGGCTTTTTACAAGCCATCACACGCGTATTGAAAAAGCTTAGTGCAAGCCCTAGATCTTTGGATCTCGGTTTGTCACACCTCGACAGTTAAAACAACAAACTTGAAAATTGTGCTCAATGGTCTCATAGGTAGTATACGGCTAAGTCCGTGAAACTATAGAGCCACGTAATCTAGCAACAACGGATAGAGACATCTAACTCATTTTTGTGGGAAGTCACTTATTTGTTACTTCACTAGATTGTAACTACAAGAAGCTTTGTTGTATTATTTTAAATTGTTCGGCTTGAGCAGCCGGAGCCACGGCGATTGTCATCTTATTTGTTACTTCACTAGATTGTAACTAGAAGTACTTAGTAGTAGTAGTAGTAGTAGTAGCAGTAGTGGTGGTGGTGGTGGTAGTATTATTACTATTATTATTATTATTATTTGATATGGGAGTTGGTTGAGGATCCATCTCACAGCTTCATGAATTAAAACTTTTACCCCACGTACTACATCAATTGTTGAATGTAATCCTCTACTCCACTTTTAAAAGAGAGGAGTCATCTTATTTTTTCTTAATTATGAGTATAAATTGTTCAATATACAACATTTGCCTTATGATGTGATCTTGATAATCTATGGGAACTGGGTACTATGTTTCCATGGACTTTCTGATCACAATGAACAGTTCAGAGATCCCCTATATATTATATTGTTGGTAATTAATTACAGGACATGGTGTTTTGGTTCTTTTTTCAAAATGGGGGCTAAACCCCTAGCCTCTGGATCAAAATGATATGGCCGTTTTATTAACTTATTACCACATGTTCATGGTACACAATAATTATTACAGTTCACGGGTCAACCAATGGCTGCATGTATCAGTCAGCAAAAGATCAAATACAAAAACTATAGCATCACAACTATGTAAGTGCTATTCCCTAGATCACTAATAGCACCACAGAACATAATATAGTAATCATTGCAAATAGTATCATTTATTATATCGCAGATCCATACATGAGTTTTTAAAACCTCACAAAAATGTTTAGTCATTTGGACTAGCAAATAACAGAGTTCGATACAAATAACACAACGGAAAAATGCAATGAGCCATCATCTTCAGCAAGTGCCACATGCAACCATGTTGGAATGCAGGCTCGAGAACCCTACCAATTACTCCCCATCTGAAAAACCTACACATTTGAATATGCAGCCCCAAAGGGTCAATACAACATAGTACTGGCAAATGACACATATTTGGTGGCTGTTGTGAAAAAATTATGCTACATGATGATATGTCTCTAACGTATCTATAATTTTTGATGCTCCATGCTTGTTTTTACACCATTTGCTTAGTGTTTCGTTACACTTCGTGGCATTTTTATGCATTTTTCGGGACTAACCTATTAACGAGATGCCACAGTGCCAGTTCCCTATTTTTTGCTATTTTTGTGTTTCAGAAAAGTTACACAGGAAATATTCTCAGAATTGGATGAAACAAAAGCCAAACATCTAGAAATTCACCAAAGCTTCCAGAGAACCGAAGAGGAGACGGAGTGGGGCCACAAGGGGCCCACACAATAGGGCGGTGCGGCCCAGGGCTAGGCCGCGCCTCCTATGTGTGTGGCCGCCTTGGTCCACTTCTGACGATGCCCCTTCGCCTATAAATACCCCCCGATGGGAAAAACCTAAACATCCGATCACTTTTCTAGAAACATATCGCGATCCGCCGCCATCGTTGACCTGAGATCGGGAGGGTCTAGAACCTCTTCCCGGCACCCTGCCAGAGAGGGGAATTGCCACCAGAGGTCTTCTTCATCGCCATGCTTGCCCCCGGCGCGATGAGTGAGTAGTCTACCTTGGACTATGGGTCCATAGCAGTAGCTAGATGGTTGTCTTCTCCACCATGTGCTTCATGTTTAGATCTCGTGAGCTGCCTTACATGATCGAGATCACCGTTATGTAATTCTACATGTTATGTTTGTTGAGATCCAATGAATATTGGTGTTATGATTGAGTTGATGTGCTGAATATTATCTTATGTTATCTCTATGTTGTTTATGATATTGCATGCTCTCCGTTGTTAGTAGCTATCTTGGCCGAGTAGATACTAGTGACTCCAAGAGGGGGTATTTATGCTCGATAGTTGGGTTCATGCCTCTATTTAATCTAGGGGAGTGACATAAACCTCTAAGGTTGTAGATGTGATGTTGCCACTAGGGAGAAAACAACATTCATATGCTCAGGGGCATATGCTTTGTTTACATTACACACTTTGCTTAATGCAGTTATCTGTTGTTCGCAACTTAATACTTGTGGAGTTCTCGGATTGATTCGCCACAAGTGGATTATTAGTCATAGATGTTGTTGGATGGCGGTCTATGTATCTTGTTGTAATGCCCAGAGTAAATCGCATAGTGATCCTCTCGACATATCACGTTGTCTTTATTCTATCAATTGCCCAACTGTAATTTGTTTATCCAGCATGTGTTATTTTATCTTATGGAGAGACACCACTAGTGAACTATGGACCCCAGTCCTATTTCCATTATATTGCTATCACCTATTTACTTTACTCGCACTGTTTACTTTACTCGCAAACTACTATTGATTTCCACTCGATACGCTCATACCCTTTGTTTCAAGCAAACCGGTGAGATTGACAACCTCATCGTAAGTTGAGAACAAAGTATTTGGTTGTGTTGTGTGCAGGTTCCACATTGCTGCTCGCAAAGCAAAGCTTGGACAAGGCGCCCTATAAATTTTCCAGAGCTGTCGCGAAGCTAGCAAGCATCACCTTCTTGAGTTTGGCTTTTTCCTACTGGTTCGATAAACCTTGATTTCTTACTGAGGGAAAAACTTGCTGCTATATTTATCATACCTTCCTCTTGGGGTTTCCCAACTGGCCAGTCATTTACCACGCCATCAATAGCAATCAAGACTTTTTCTGGCGCCGTTGCTGGGGAAAAAGAAGACTTCTGCAAGGGGAGTTTCACACGCACATCCTTTACTTTGTTTTAGTTTTGCTTTTATTTTATTTTTTACTTGCATCTTTTTATCAAAAATACAAAAAAAATTAGTTTCCTTTATAGTTGTTATTTTCTTACTTTTAGTTCATTATGTTGTTCCCTAAGTACGTTTTGGAGGACCTCTCAGTAGGTAGTGGTTCTATTATTGGGAAAAGTAACATCGAGGAGTTCTTTAATCATATTAGTATGCATAAAGATGTTGAGGAAAAATCTTTGGCTGAGCTTGCTCCTAGTTATGAAGTTGCTTCTGCTTATTTAGTTCACATGTTAGAAGCTAGGTTTGCTAGCCTTAATCCTTTTATGCAACATATGTTTCTTAAGCTTCATGATATTGAAGACCCCGAAAAGAAAGATTTTATCCTTGAAACTTTGCGCATAGAATTTAAAAATGTGACCCTTTAAGCTAGGAAAGTTTTTAAGAAATTTAATAAGCTTGGCTCGCCTGTAGAGGTTGTTGGTACAACCAATGAAGAATCTAGAGTACCAATACCTTGTAAACTTGTAGGAATCCATGATGCTTTGGAAAAGAATTTTAGTTGGATTTGTCCTGAAAATCTTTTTGATGAAAGTAGTGTACCAAAGCGTGATTACAAGGGATACTCAAAAACTCATTTGGACAGAATTCATTTCTTTGTTGAAAAGACTCCTACGATTGATCTTAACGCCTCTTTCGATATTACTTGATTCGCATTTTCTGCGCCTAGCTCAAAGGCATTAAAGAAAAGCACTCTTGGAAGATAACCCAATGTTTTTACTTTCAGTACTTTTTCTTTTATTTAAGTCTTGGAAGTAATTACTACTGTAATAACCTCTCCTTATCCTTTTTATTTCATTTTTGTGCCAAGAGAAGCCTCTAATTTGAGTGAGGTAAGATTTGGGGATGTTGCTGTCTTGAAACAGTTTTCGGTGCTGCATCGGAAAAATTTGCGAAAATTTTCAAAATAGCTTTTGGACCTGCGATTTCTTGTGCATATGCCCCAGGTTATATCCAAACTTTCATTAGTTATACACTTTTTGATTTGAGCAACATAAAACCCTCTAAAAATTTGACCATTGTCAGTTGTTCTGTTTTGACAGATTTCTACCAATATTTGTGTTTGCCGCTTTATCGATTTCTTTTGAGTTATTTTGATCACAGAACTTTGGGGGAGTTTCTACAGTAGTATATGTTTATATGTGGTGGTTTTGATTTGAAACCTGAAGCAAAAAGGGTTGATTCAATGTTATGCTTACACTAATGTTGCTAATAGAATTGTGTTTAGTTTTGTATGAAGGAAGTTTTCAAGTGTAGGGATTGGAGAATGATGAGATGAGTTGAAGAATGGACAAAAGCTCAAGCTTGGAGATGCCCATGTCACCCCAAGAAATATCCAAGAGGTACAAGCATCAAAGCTTGGGGATGCCCCCGAGGCACCCCTTCTTCATCGGCAAAAATCAGGTCACCTTTCAACACACTATATTTGTATTGCTTCATGCATTATGCATTTTTCTTGGAACATCAGTTGTTTTTAGTTTTCAGTTTTATTTGCTGCAATAAATGGTTGGACCCCAACAAATTCCTTTTGGAGAAGTTGCCTTGCTTTTCATTTGCCAAGAACACTCAGTTTTTCACTCTTATCGTTTAACGAGTGTTCTTCTTTTTCTAGAACTGCGTTTAGCTTTCATTTTTTGCCTTGATTTTTGTTCAGGTCTTGTTATATATTTTTATCAAGGTGTATTTTGACCTCTGGTCCATGTTGTTTTTCATCAAAAGAGTTGATTCAAAAAAGTTTGAATGGTGTTGGAAAAGAGAAAAAGCTTTATGCAAAAAAGTGGTACAAAAAGGAGCTTGTGTAGACTGCGGCCTAGGCTTTTGCATGTCATGCTTGATGTCTTTTTGATAGTATGCTTAGTGGTTTTGCTGTAGCGTGACTTTTCTCAAATGACTGAGATTACTTAATGAGCCTTTGAAAAAATCATGCATTGTTTTAATTATTGGGAAGCATTATTTTGGTTTTCTCCTTTGATGCTTTATTTGGGTTGACTTGGCGCATGCTCACACATGTTAGACTCATACAAAGTCGCCATAAGCCTCTATGATCATTTAGTTTTTGACTTTTGATGCCATCTTATGCTTCTTTTAATGTTGCTTTGTCGCTATGCATGATTATGACCGTTATTGCTCTCTTAGTTGGTCGCTCCCAGTCTTTTGCTAGCCCTCATTTTGTACTGAGTATGAGCTCTACTCGTGCATCCAACTCCTAAAAACCAAGTTGTTCCAATGTGTCCACCATATATGCCTATTAGCAATTTGCTATTCCAAAGTACATTTGACTTGCTTTTATCTATCCTTCAAATTAAACTCTTTTTGGTGTTATGCAAAAATTGGTCAGTAAAGCTCTCACGAACCTGATGGCACACTTTACTTTTCTTGTTTTAAAATTTTGACATTGTGACTCTCTTATGTTGAGTTGTTATGCTTGCAAGTTGTGAGTTGGAAATTAGCCCAGCCATGCCGTCATGGGGCAAGCTTTTAACATTGCACGATCTTTCATTTGAGTTGATATCGTGATCTTTTGTTTATGGATACTCGCGATGTGAAATGAATTGGGAATCTTGCGGGATCATGGAGTTTGTATACGTGTTAGAGAAACGCCTGGGCCACTAATCTAAGCCATGCATAATTCATGGTGGAAATTTATAGCATGCCCATAGTGAACATTCGACAACGCATCTCACAATAAAAAGCTATACCAATGGTAAATAAAAGAGATCTCGAGGTATTCATTGTCTGTTTGTCCTGTCATTTTGATATGGGCTTGTTCCATGTCATCGGGCACGGAGGTACCCTGTTGGCGGTTCTCGATGATACGTGTATACTTACAATGACAAGAGCTTGCTTGGGACTCTAAGTAAAGTAGCATGAGGTTTCGGTATTCGTACTTCATGGGACACGAGGTTTTCAACTTATGATTTGTCAAGCATATGCATCATAAGTGTATTCGCATTAACTTTAACCATTCAAGATGCTTATGTTAGGGGCAATGAGAGCTCAAAGCTAGTAAGTACCATAATTTTTGAAGGTTTATAAAACTTGCAATCACTGCTTCCCTCTGCGAAGGGCCTTTCTTTTACTTTTTGTGTTGAGTCACCACCTTCTACCTTTACGCACCGTCTAAGAGAGCATAGTTGTCATTCTGAGTATAATGTACATTGTCCCAAAGTTTTCATTAATTGATTCATGATGTTGGTATTACTTGTTCTTAAATTATTTGTATCTAGTCACCCTCTTAAACTTGAAGGTGTCCTATGCATTTATGTTTTGCTCTCTCATGAAGGACAAGCTGAAAACCATTTGTATGTTTTTCCATATTATTTGAACACATGTTTGAATTTCATTATTTCATTTTCATGATCTTTTGTTTGTGTTCATTTTCATGTTATAACATGGTTGCTAAGTTTCTTCTATCAAGATTATGTCTTTCATGCCCATGTTTTAAGTTCTTTTGATCCCAACGCACAACGCTTATATAGATGATCAAGATTGTGTAGGTGCATGTCACCTCAAAAATTATTTCTTTTGTTATCACTTACCTACTCGAGGACGAGCAGGAGTTAATCTTGGGGATGCTGATACATCTCTAACGTATCTATAATTTTTGATGCTCCATGCTTGTTTTTACACCATTTGCTTAGTGTTTCGTTACACTTCGTGGCATTTTTATGCATTTTCTAGGACTAACCTATTAACGAGCTGCCACGGTGCCAGTTTCCTATTTTTTGCTATTTTTGTGTTTTAGAAAAGTTACACAGGAAATATTCTCAGAATTGGACGAAACAAAAGCCAAACACCCAGAAATTCACCGAAGCTTACAGAGAACCAAAGAGGAGACGAAGTGGGGCCATGTGGGGCCCACACAACAGGGCGGCGCGGCCCAGGGCTAGGCCATGCCCCCTATGTGTGTGGCCGCCTCTGTCCACTTCTGACAATGCCCCTTCGCCTATAAAGACCCCCCAACGGGAAAAACCTAAACACCTGATCACTTTTCGAGAAACATATCGCGATCCGCCGCAGTCGTCGACCCGAGATTGGGAGGATCCAGAAGCTCTTCCCGGCACCCTGCCAGAGAGGGGAATCACCACCGAAGGTCTTCTTCATTGCCATGCTTGCCTCCAGCATGATGAGTGAGTAGTCTACTGATGACCCACAAGTATAGGGGGTGTATTGTAGTACTTTTAATAAATAAGAGTGTCGAACCCAACGAGGAGCAGAAGGTGTTGACAAAGGATTCACTGTAAATACTAGCAAACGGGTTTTCAGGGGTATTTGGTAATGCAAGTAAAAAAAGTACTAGTAAATAAAAGACAATAACAATAATTGCTGCAAGTGGCCCAATCCTTTCTAGAGCAAAGGACAAGCCGGTTGTGTAACTTATGATGACCAAACGTTCTCGAGGACACACGAGAGTTTCTGTCAAGTGCTTTCGCTTTATACCGCTAAATAATCTTTACTGGTTTGATAAGTGTTATGGGGGTGAACCTGTACTAGCGCACTACCCTTACTAGGATAAATACACACTTGTGATTATACCCCTTGCAAGCATCTGCAAATACAAGAAAGTAATTAAGATAAATCTAACCACAGCCTTAAACTCTAAGATCCTACGCTCCCTAGTGCAATGGTTTCCCAACGGAGGTTTAGGTTTATGTCACTCCAGCAACCCCACAATTGGTAGCCAAATACACAATGCATCTCACTAGGCCCATAAATGGTGAAGTATCATGTAGTCGACGTTCACATGACACCACTAGTGAAATAGCACCACAACAAATAAATATCAAACCATTAAATATTACTCAACATAATTCCACTACTAACGACTTGACTTCTCCCATGTCCTCAAGAACTAAACGAACTACTCACAAGACATCATATGGATCATGATCAAAGGTGAAATAATGGTAAATAACAATCTAAACATAAACCTTAATTCAACGGTTCCACTCAATAGCATCAACCACAAGAGTAATCAACACCGGTAAATCCCCTAAGAATTTAACAAGGTTCAACTCAAGATGTTACAGCGGGATGGCGTAGTGATGGTGGAGATGAAGGTGCTGGTGATGGAGATGATGATGATGATCCCGATGAAGTCCTGTGCGATGGTGATGACGATGGCGACGATCTCCCCTCTTCGGGAAGGAATTTCCCTGGCAGATTTCTGCCTGCCGGAGAGCTTTTCTCTCTCTGGTGTTTTCCGCCACGCAGAGGCAGTGGTGTCTATCTCTGATCCCCCCCTTGACTTAGGTTTTCGGGGATGATGAAATACGTGAAGGAGCGATGGCAGAAGTGGGCCAGGGGGCTCTCACCACAGGTGGGCACGGCCAGGGGCTGGGCCGCACCCCCTGGTGGTGAGGCTGCCCTATGGCCCCTCTCGCTTCCTCCTTCTGGCTTCTTCAGTCTTCTGATAAAATATAACTTTCTGGTATTTTTCTGGAATTTTCCTTATCTTCAAAATATGGTGTCTTGATCATCCTTTTTCCAGCAGAATCCTGACTCCAGCAGCAAATCCTCCAATGATCATCAAACATGTAAAACAGAGGAAATAACATAAGTATCATCTCTAAATGTGAAATATATCAATGAATAACAGTAAATTATGATACAAAATAGTGATGCAAAATGGACGTATCAACCCCCCAAGCTTAGACCTCGCTTGTCCCCAAGCGAAAACCAAACTCGGTAAACATGACCATAGGTTTATGGAGTGAAGTGTCGATAATCAAAATACGGACAAGAAGCATCACATTCACCAAGGCACAAGTTATAATAGACAACAACTTCCCTTTATATGATATAAACTTGCAATAAGTAAAAGGGAATCACAAATAAAGATGCACAAGGTAAACTATAATTGGTAATGGTAAACCTTAGTTCTTGGTCAGAGAACAATGAACAAACTATACTAGCTTTTGAATGGAGCCTTTTTAAGACAGAGCTAATATAGCAAAAACCATATGCTCAACGAAACAAACTTTTTGCATTCATAGAAAGCTTTCAAAGATATATTCCTTCAGACAAAAGCATTGTACTAGAAAAAGAAGTTAGTAAACATGATTAAACGGATCAACATATGGATGAGTGAAACATAACAACTCAAATGCTTGCTTGAGATAGAAGGGAATAGGTTGACTCAACATAAAAGTAAAAGATAGGCCCTTCTCAGAGGGAAGCAGGGATTAAACATGTGCTAGAGCTTTTCATTTGTAAAACTGAGGTAAAAATTGTTTTGAGAGGTGGTTGCTTTTGTCAACGACTAGCAACAGAGTTCTTGATATCTTCCATACTAAACAAGTGAGAGCGGTTCCGAGATGTTTGATTAATTGGTACATTGGTGCTCTTTTATAGCTTGGCACTCCTCCCCACCTTTCCTTTCTCAAACCATGGCTAACCGATTCCATCGGGTGCTGACCAACTTTCACATACCATGGAGGAGTGCCTTTTTCTTTTCTTTTTGAGATTACAATGGTCTGACCAGCTCTCTTGCAAAATTAATGATGAGCAGATGAAGCTGCCTAGTCAAGGAGTACTTAATTTAGTATGGAAGATAACAAACCCATCCACAACGTCCTCATGAGCTAAAAACAGTGGCACAAAATGAGAAGTGTTTGAAGGTTTTTGAAAGGTAGCACATGAAAATTTACTTGGAATGGCTTGAAATACCATGCATTGGAATTTATAGTGGACTCTTTGGAAGTAACTTGGTTTTTGGGAGTTGGATGCACGAGAAGTATTTCCTCTCAGTACAGGTTTTTGGCTAGCATGAACAGGACTAACCCATCTACTATCAGCAATAGGATAAATAATACCAGCATCAAGGAGCTTCAATACCTCATTTCTTACCGCATCCTTCATCTTGGGAATTAAGCGGCGTTGATGTTCCACAACTGGCTTCGTGTCTTCCTCCATATTAATAGCATGCCGACATAAAGTGGGGCAAATCCCTTTTAAATCATCAAGAGTATATCCCATAGCTCCTCGATGTTTCCTCAATATCTCCAATAACCTTTCTTCTTCCTTTCCTAAAAGCTTAGAACTAATAATAACAGGTTATATTTTCTTATCATCTATGTAGGCATATTTAAGATCATCAGGTAAAGGTTTTAATTCAAAAATAGGATCTTCCTTAGGTGGCAAAGTGGTACCAAGATCCTCCACAGGTAAATTGTGCTTGATCAATGGTTGTTGATGAAGGAATATATTGTCAATCTCTTCTCTTTCCTTCCTGTAAACATCACTTTCATGGTCCTCCATGAATTGCTGCAAAGCATTATTAGGAGCAAGAGCAATAGAAGCAAGCTGTTCAACTCAAAAAATTTCATCAGGCATGTCATTTTCATAAAAAGTCTTATTAAACTTGGAAAAATTACACTCATCAGACTCTCCATTAAACTTAGTGAAAATTTTCTCCTTCTTACAGTCTATCACAGCACCACAAGTATTCAAAAAGGGTCTACCAAAAATAATAGGACAAGTTTTACTAGCCTCCTTACCAAGTACTAGGAAATCAGTGGGATATTTGGTCTTACCACAAAGAACTTCCACATCTCAAACAATACCCAGAGGCCAAACAGTCTCTCTGTTAGCAAGTTGAACAACAACATCAATATCTTCAAGTTCACAAGCGCCAATCTCATGCATAATTTCTTTGTAAAGATCTAAAGGAATGGCACTTGCACTAGAACCAATGTCACATAAACCATAATAGCAATGATCGCCAATCCTAACAGAAATAACAGGAATACTTGTTTTCCTGCACCTTTTGGGATGTGAGATAATGTTAGAATCATCTTCACAAAAGAGAATATATTCATCCCCTACATCTTTAGTAACAAGGTCTTTCAATATAGCTACAGGAGACTTAATAATAATTTGCTCATTAGGCTCTACAGCTTTCTTAGTACTTTTATTAGACATACTTACCAAAGTAGAATACTCTTTTACCTTAGCAGGGAAAGGTGTCTTCTCAAAATAAGGTTCAGGCACAATGCTATCAACAGTACAAACTTCAGTAGCTGCAGCAGGAATATGACTAATAGAATCTTTATAAGGCGCATGATATTTGTTCCAATCTTTCTTTAGAACATCAAGATAAGAGGCAAAAGCCTTAAGACAATTAGCAAGTATTTGAGAATCAAGACCATAAGTAATGCTAACACTATGAAAGTCATCAGTTCCCATAAAAGTTTTAATGCATTCATAATCATAATTTATACCTAACTTCCTACCTTTGTCGTTTTCCCATCCTTCAGCATTCTCTTGGATATGGTCAAGGAGATTCCACTTAGCATCTTCCTTCATATGAGTAAACGATCCAAAACAGGAGACATCCAAATAATCCTTATCATGAAGAGCAAGCCGCACATAAAAATTATCAATAACAATATTATTGGGGAGCTCACGAATGGGACATTTGAGTATTAGTAACTTCAATCTCCCCCACGCTTGGGTAATACTCTCTCCATCATGAGGCCAAAAGTTATATATTCGATTATGATCTTTATGAATTTCACTTGGAGGTTAAAACTTGGAATAAAAGAGAGGCACAATTTCCTCCCATGCAATAGATGGATGCTGCGGCCAAGTTGACGTGGAGCAGACTGTCCTTGTGCGTGGTGAATAACCAGCCCGTTGGGAACCCCAAGAGGAAGGTATGATGAATATAGTAGCAGATTTTCCCTCAGTTAAGAAACCAAGGTTTAATATCGATCAGGAGAGAAGAGACAATGACGACTGAAGGTGATGCAGACTGGCTTAATAACACTCCAACACGGGCGCCGTTTAACGATACTTGTTGACTCGTCTTCGGCCAGTAGCAACACGGAACCTGCACACACACAACCAAGTACTTTGCTCCCAACTTACGATGAGGTTGTCAATCTCACCGGTTTGCTTGAAACAAAGGTTATGAGCGTATCGAGTGGAAAACAGTAAAAGTATGCGAGTAAAGTAAACAGTGCGAGAAAGTAAACAGGTGATAGCAATATGATGGAAATAAGACCGGGGTCCACAGTTCACTAGTGGTGTCTCTCCATAGATAAATAACACATGCTGGGTAAATAAATTACAGTTGGGCAATTGATAGAATAAAGATAAACGTGATATGTCAAGAAGATCACTATGAGATTTACTCTAGGCATTACAACAAAATACATAGACCGCCATCCAACTGCATCTATGACTAATAATCCACTCCCGGGGATATCAATCCGAACACCCCATGAGTATTAAGTTGCGAACAACAGATAATTGCATTAAGCAAAGTGTGTAATGTAAACAAAGCATATGCCCTTGAGCATATGAATGTTGTTTTCTCCCTGGTTGCAACAGCACATCTACAACCTTAGAGGTTTCTGTCACTCCCCCAGGTTAAATAGAGGCATGAACCCACTATCGAGCATAAATACCCCCTCGTGGAGTCACTAGCAACTACTCGGCCAAGATAGCTACTAACAACGGAGAGCATGCAAGATCATAAACAACATAGAGATAACAAAAGATAATATTCAGTACAGCAACTCAATCATAAACACCAATATTCATCGGATCCCAACAAACCAAACATGTATAATTACATAACGGTGATCTCAATCATGTAGGGCAGCTCATGAGATCTAAACATGAAGCACATGGTGGAGAAGACAACCATCTAGCTACTGCTATGGACCCATAGTCCAAGGTAGACTACTCACTCATCACTCCGGAGGCAAGCATGGCGATGAAGAAGACCTCCGGTGGCGATTCCCCTCTCCGGCAGGGTGCCAGGAAGAGCTTCTGGACACTCCCGATCTTCAGGTCGATGGCGGCGGCGGATCGCAATGTGTTCTGGAAAACTGATCGGGTACTTAGGTTTTTTTTGTCGGGGGGTCTTTATAGGCGAAGGGACGATGTCAGAGGAGGGGCCAGGTGCCCTCACACGGGGCTCGCGCGGCCAGGGGCCTGGCCGTGCCACCCCTATGTGTGGGGCCCTGGTGGCCCTACTCCTTCTCTCCTCCGGATCTCTAGAAGCTTCCGGGTAAAATAAGACTTCAGGAACTTGTTTCGTCCAATTCTGAGAATATTTCCTGTGTATCACTTCTAAAACACAAAAATAGCAGAAAACAGGGAACTAGCACTGTGGCAACTTGTTAATAGGTTAGTTCTGGAAAATGCATAAAAGTGCCACGAAGTGTAACGAAACAATAGGCAAATGGTGTAAAAACAAGCATAGAGCATCAAAAATTATAGATACGTTTGAGACGTATCAAGCATCCCCAAGCTTAACTCCTGCTCGTCCTCGAGTAGGTAAGTGATAACAAAAGAATAATTTTTGAGGTGACATGCACCTACACAATCTTGATCATATATGTAAGCATTTGTGAGCTGGGATCATAAGAACTTAAAACATGGGCATGAAGATATAATCATGACAATAAGAACTTAGCAACCATGTTGTAAACATGAAAATGAACACAAACAAAAGATCATGAAAATGAAACAATGAAAGTCAAACGTGTGTTCAAATCATAAGGAAAAACATACAAATGGTTTTCAGCTTGTCCTTCAAAGAGAGCAAAACATAAATGCATAGGACACCTTCAATTTTAAGAGGGCGACTAGATACAAATAATTTAAGAACAAGTGAAACCAATCATCATGAATCAATCAATGAACTTTGGGACAATGCATATCACACTAAGAATGACAACTATGCTCTATTAATGGTGCATAAAGAAAGAAGGTGGTGACTCAACATAAAAGTAGAAGAAAGGCCCTTCGCAGAGGGAAGCAGTGATTGCAAGTTTTATAACCTTCAAAAATTATGGTACTTACCGGCTTTGAGCTCTCATTGCCCCCATCATAAGCATCTTGAATGGTTAAAGTTAATGCGAGAACAATTATGATGCATATGCTTGACAAATCATAAGTTGAAGACCTCGTGCCCCGTGAATACGAGTACCCAAACCTCATGCTACTTTACTTAGAGTCCCAAGCAAGGCTCTTGTCATTGTAAATATATGTGTATCATTGAGAACCGCCAATGGGGTACCTCCGTGCCCGATAACATGGAACAAGCCCACACCAAAATGACAGGACGAGCAGACAATGAACACCTCGACATCTCTTTTATTTGCCATTTGTTTAGCTTTTTATTGTGAGATGCATCGTCGAATGTTCACCATGGGTATGCTGCAAATTTCCACCATGAATTATGCATGGCTTAGATTGGCGGCCCGGCATTTCCCTAACACATATACAAACTCCATGATCCCCACAAGATTCCCAATTCATTTCACACCGCGGGCATCCATAAACAAAAGATCACGATACCAACTCAAATAAGAAGTGCAATGTTGAAAGCTTGCCCCATGACAGCATGGATGGGCTAGAATCCAACTTACAACTTGCAAGCATAACAACTCAACATAAGAGACCACAATGTCAAATTTTTAGAACAGGAAAAAGTAAAGTGTGCCTTCCGGTTCGTGAGAGCTTTACTGACCGAATTTTGCATAACACTGGTAAGAGTTTAATTTGAAGAGAAAATAAAAGCAAGTCAAATTTACTTGGAATAGAAAATTGCTAGTAGGTATGTATGGTGGACACTTTGGAAAAACTTGGCTTTAAGGAGTTGGATGCACGAGTAGAGCTCATACTCAGTACAAGGTGAGGGCTAGCAAAAGACTGGGAGCGACCAACTAAGAGAGCAATAATGGCCATAATCATGTAAAGCGACAAAGCGACATTAAAAGAAGCATAAGATGGCATCAAAAGTCAAAAAATAAATGATCATGAAGGCTATTGGTGACTTTGTAAGAGTCTAACATGTGTGAGCATGCGCCAAGTCAACCCAAATAAAGCATCAAGGAGAAAACCAAAATAATGCTTCCATACAATAAAAACAACACATGATTTTTTTCAAAGGCTCATTAAGCAATCTCAGTTATTTGAGACAAGTCATGCTACAGCAAAACCACTAAGCATACTATCAAAAAGACATCAAGCATGACATGAAAAAGCCTAAGCCGCAGTCTACACAAGCTCCTTCTTGTACCACTATTTTGCACTAAGCTTTTTCTCTTTTCCAACACCATTTGAAATTTTTAAAGACACCTCTTTTGATGAAAACCAATAAAGATCAGAGGCAAAAATACACCTTGATAAAAAGATATGACAAGGTCTGAACGCAAATCAAGGCGAAAACAAAAACCAAAAGCAGTAGCAGAAAAAGAAGAATGCTCGATTTTTAATAAGAGTGAAAACTAGAGCATTCTTTGCAAATGAAAACGAGTACATCTCCTCCAAAGGAAATTTGTTGGGGTCCAACCATTTATTGCAGCAAACAAATAAACTAAACCAACTAAGAAAACTAAAACAACTGACGCTCCAAGAAAAACACATAGTGCATGAAGCAATAAAAATATAGTGTTTTGAAAGGTGACCTGATTTTTGCCGATGAAGAAGGGGTGCCTCGGGGGCATCCCCAAGCTTTGATGCTTGTACTTCTTGGATATTTCTTGGGGTGATGCATGGTCATCCCCAAGCTTGAGCTTTTGTCCATTCTTCAAATCATCTCATCATTCTCCAATCCCTACACTTGAAAACTTCCTTCATACAAAACTAAACACAATTCTATTAGCAACATTAGTGTAAGCATAAAATATATTCAACCTCTTTTTGCTTCAGGTTTCAACTCAAAACCACCTCATATATAGAAAATACTACTGTATCAACCTCCCCAAAAGTTCCATGATCAAAAGAACTCAAAAGAAAGCGATAAAGTGGCAAACACAAATATTGGCAGAAATCTGTCAAAACTGAACAGCTGACACAGGTCGAATTTTTGAAAGGTTTTCTGTTGCTCAAATCAATAAGTGTTAAACTAACAAAAGTTTGGATATAACCTGGGGCATATGCACAAGAAATATCAGGTCCAAAAGATAAACAGACAATTTATACGAATTTTTACGGTGAAGCACCGAAAACAGTTTCAGGACAGCAACATCCCCAAATCTTTACCTCGCTCAAATTAGAGGCTTCTCTTGGCACAAAAACGAAATAAAAAGGATAAGAAATGGTCATTACAGTAGTAATGACTTCCAAGACTCAAATAAAAGAAAAAGTACTGAAAATAAAACATTGGGTTATCTCCCAAGAGTGCTTTTCTTTAACGCCTTTGAGCTAGGCGCAGAAAATTGCGAATCAAGTAACATCAAGTGATGAAGCATCAAGCTCATAATTTGCTCTAAGAATAGAGTCAAAAAGTAATTTCTTTCTTTTCCTAGGGAAGTGTTCCATACCTTTCTTAAGTGGGAATTGATATTTGATGGTGCCCTCCCTCATATCAATGATGGCACCTACAGTTCGAAGAAAGGGTCTTCCCAAAATAATAGGACATGAAGCATGGCATTCAACATCCATAACAAGAAAATCAACGGGAACAAGGTTATTGTTAACCATAATAAGAACATCATTAATCCTTCCCAAAGGTTTCTTCTTAGCAACATCAGCAATAGGAACATCAAAATAACACTTTTCAAGCGGTGGTAAATCAAGCATGTCATAAATCTTTCTATGCATGATAGAAATACTAGCACCTAGATCACATAAAGCATGGCAATCATAACCATTAACATGCATATCAATGATGGGTTCCCAACCATCTTCTAACTTCTTGGGAACAGAGGCTTTTTGCTTCAACTTTTCATCCCTAATTTTCATGAGAGCATTGGTAATATGCTTAGTAAAAGCAATATTTAAAGAACTAGCATTGGGAGTCAAAGCAAGCTTTTGCAAGAACAAAATAACTTCAGATATATTGCAGCTATCAACATCAAAATCATTAAAGGAAATAGAGCTATAATCTCCCACACTCCAAAAAAATTCAGCACTCTTTTGAGAAAAAGTTTTGGCAGTTTTAGGCTTTTTAACACAAGGAGTGGGAGTTTTCTCTACACCAATCAAAGTAAGAGGATTGCTACCAGTAGGAGCAACATCATTTGAGGTAGTAATGGTACATACCTTCATCTCTCTAGCCATCTCATCTTCTCTTTCCCACCTGGCATGCAATTCCGCTAACAATCTTATATTTTCATCAATTCCAACTTGAATAGCATTAGCGGTAGCAAAAACATTGTTCTCTTTCACGTCATTAGAAAACACTTTTGATTTCAGAAGTTCAACATCATGAGCAAGGCTATCAACCTTAGAAGCAAGAATATCAATTTTGCCTAACTTTTCCTCAACAGACTTATTAAAAGCAGTTTGCTTACCGATGAAGTCCTTGAGCGTTACCTCAAGCTCGGAGGGCGCGGCCCTAGTGTTGTTGTAGGAGTTACCATAAGAATTACCATAACCATTACCATTGGTAGAAGGATACGGCCTATAATTGTTACTAGCAAAAATGTTCCTATAAGCATTGTTGTTAAAATTATTGTTTCTAATGAAATTTGCATCAACATGCTCTTCTTGAGCAACCAAAGAGGCCAAAGGAACATTATTAGGATCAACATGAGTCCTATCATTAGCAAGCATAGCCATAATGGTATCAATCTTATCATTCAATGAAGAGGTTTCCTCAACAGAATTTACCTTTTTACCTTGTGGAGCTCTCTCGGTGTGCCATTCAGAATAATTTACCATCATGTTGTCGAGTAGCTTTGTTGCGGCGCCAAAGGTAAGGGACATAAAAGTGCCTCCAGCAGCTGAATCAAGTAGGTTCCTCAAAGAAAAATTCAGTCCTGCATAAAAAGTTTGGATAATCATCCAAGTAGTCAGTCCATGAGTGGGGCAATTCTTTATCATAGATTTCATTCTTTCCCGAGCCTGAGCAACATGTTCATTATCAAACTGAGTAAACTTCATAATATTGCTACGCAGAGATATAATCTTAGCAGGAGGATAATATCTACCAATAAAAGCATCCTTACACTTAGCCCATGAATCAATACTATTCTTAGTCAAAGACAGCAACCAATCTTTAGCTTTTCCTCTCAAAGAAAAAGGAAACAACTTGAGCTTAATAATATCACTATCAACATCCTTATATTTTTGCATCTCACATAGCTCAACAAAATTGTTGAGATGAGCTGCAGCATCTTCAGTACTAGCACCAGAAAATTGCTCTTTCATAACAAGGTTCAACAAAGCAGGCTTAATCTCATAAAAGTTTGCAGCAGTAGCAGGTGGTGCAATAGGAGTGCAGATAAAATCACTATTGTTCATGCTAGTAAAGTCACACAACTTGGTGTTTTCAGGATTGGCCATTTCAGCAAAACGAAAGTAAACAAGTAAAAACAACTACCAAGGATTCTAATTTTTTTGGGATTTTGATAAAAAGCAATGCAGGTAAAATAAATAAAGTAAAGCAAAGCAATAACAAAGTAAAGAATGTGTGTGCAAAAACTCCCCTCGCAGAAGTCTTCTTTCCTCCCTGGCAACGGCGCCTGAAAATATGCTGTTGCGGCCAAGTTAACGTGGAGCAGACTGTCCTTGTGCGTGGTGAATAACCAGCCCGTTGGGAACCCCAAGAGGAAGGTATGATGAATATAGTAGCAGATTTTCCCTCAGTTAAGAAACCAAGGTTTAATATCGATCAGGAGAGGAGAGACAATGACGACTGAAGGTGATGCAGACTGGCTTAATAACACTCCAACAAGGGCGCCGTTTAACGATACTTGTTGACTCGTCTTCGGCCAGTAGCAACACGGAACCTGCTGCTGGTTGGTGATGGCGCCAGAAAATTACTGTGGCGCTTGTTGACGTGGGAGCAGTAAGTCCTTGTGCGTGGTGAATGACCAGCCCGTTGGGAACCCCAAGAGGAAGGTATGATGAGTGTAGCGGCTAGTTTTCCCTCAGTTAAGAAACCAAGGTTTATCGATCAGGAGAAGGAGAGACAGCGACGACTGAAGGTGTTTGTGGAACCTGCACACACACAAACAAATACTTTGTTCCCAACTTGCGATGAGGTTGTCAATCTCACCGGTTTGCTTGAAACAAAGGTTATGAGTGTATCGAGTGGAAAACAGTAGTAAAATGCTAGTAAAGTAAACAGTGCGGGAAAAGTAAACAGGTGATTGCAATATGATTAAAATAGGACCGGGGTCCACAGTTCACTAGTGGTGTCTCTCCAAAGATAAATAACATGCTGGGTAAACGAATTACAGTTGGGCAATTGATAGAATAAAGATAACGTGATATGTCAAGAAGATCACTATGAGATTCACTCTGGGCATTACAATAAAATACATAGACCGCCATCCAACTGCATCTATGACTAATAATCCACCCCCGGGGATATCATCCGAACACCCTAGATGTATTAAGTTGCGAACAACAGATAATTGCATTAAGCAAAGTGTGTAATGTAAACAAAGCATATGCCCTCGAGCATATGAATGTTGTTTTCTCCCTAGTAGCAACAGCACATCTACCACCTTAGAGGTTTCTGTCACTCCCCCAGGTGAAATAGAGGCATGAACCCACTATCGAGCATAAATACCCCCTCTTGGAGTCACTAGCAACTACTCGGCCAAGATAGCTACTAACAACGGAGAGCATGCAAGATCATAAACATCATAGAGATAACAAAAGATATAATTCAGTACAGCAACTTAATCATAAACACCAATATTCATCGGATCCCAACAAACCAACATCATAGTAATTACATAACGGTGATCTCAATCATGTAGGGCAGCTCATGAGATCTAAACATGAAGCACATGGTGGAGAAGACAACCAACTAGCTACTGCTATGGACCCATAGTCCAAGGTAGACTACTCACTCATCGCTCCAGAGGCAATCATGGCGATGAAGGAGACCTCCGGTGGCGATTCCCCTCTCCGGCAGGGTGCCGGGAAGAGCTTCTGGACCCTCCCGATCTTCGGGTCGACGGCGGCGGCGGATCGCGATGTATTCTGGAAAACTGATCGGGCCTTAGGTTTTTCTCGTCAGGGGGTATATGTAGGCGAAAGGGGGCTGTCAGAGGGTGGACCACGTGGCCTCACACGGGGCTGGCGCGGCCAGGGGCTAGGCCGCGCCGCCCCTGTGTGGGGGGGCCTCGTGGCCCCCCTCCGTCAGGTCTTCGGATGTTTGGGAGCTCCCCGATGAAATATGACTTCAGGAACTTGTTTCGTCCAATTCGGAGAATATTTCCTGTGTATCACTTCTGAAACCAAAAACAGCAGAAAACAGGGAACTGGCACTGTGGCACTTCGTTAATAGGTTAGTTCCGGAAAGCGTATAAAAATGCCACTAAGTGTAACGAAACAATAGGCAAATGGTGTAAAACAAAGCATGGAGCATCAAAAATTATAGATACGTTTGAGACGTATCAAGCATCCCCAAGCTTAACTCCTGCTCGTCCTCGAGTAGGTAAGTGATAACAAAAGAATAATTTTTGAGGTGACATGCACCTACACAATCTTGATCATATATGTAAGCATTGATGAGCTGGGATCAATAGAACTTAAAACATGGGCATGAAAGATATAATCATGACAATAAGAACTTAGCAACCATGTTGTAAACATGCAAATGAACACAAACAAAAGATCATGATAATGAAACAATGAAAGTCAAACGTGTGTCCAAATCATAAGGAAAAACATACAAATGGTTTTCAGCTTGTCCTTCAAAGAGAGCAAAACATAAATGCATAGGACACCTCAAAGTTTAAGAGGGCGACTAGATACAAATAATTTAAGAACAAGTGAAACCAACAACATGAGTCAATCAATGAACCTTGGGACAATGCATATCACACTAAGAATGACAACTATGCTCTCTTAATGGTGCATAAAGAAAGAAGGTGGTGACTCAACATAAAAGTAAAAGATAGGCCCTTCGCAGAGGGAAGCAGTGATTGCAAGTTTTATAACCTTCAAAAATTATGGTACTTACCGGCTTTGAGCTCTCATTGCCCCCATCATAAGCATCTTGAATGGTTAAAGTTAATGCGAGAACAATTATGATGCATATGCTTGACAAATCATAAGTTGAAAACCTCGTGTCCCGTGAATACAAGTACCCAAACCATGCTAGTTTACTTAGAGTCCCAAGCAAGGCTCTTGTCATTGTAAGTATATGCATATCATTGAGAACCGCCAATGGGGTACCTCCGTGCCCGATGACATGGAACAAGCCCACACCAAAATGACAGGACAAGCAGACAATGAACACCTCGGCATCTCTTTTATTTGCTATATTGTTTAGCTTTTTATTGTGAGATGCGTCGTCGAATGTTCACCATGGGTATGCTGCAAATTTCCACCATGAATTATGCATGGCTTAGATTGGCGGCCCGGCGTTTCCCTAACACATATAAAAACTCCATGATCCTCACAAGATTCCCAATTCATTTCACACAGCGGGCATCCATAAACAAAAGATCACGATATCAACTCAAATAGGAAGTGCAATGTTGAAAGCTTGCCCCATGACGGCATGGTTGGGCTAGAATCCAACTTACAACTTGCAAGCATAACAACTCAGCATAAAAGACCACAATGTCAAAATTTTAGAACAGGAAAAAGTAAAGTGTGCCTTCCGGTTCGTGAGAGCTTTACTGACCGAATTTCGCATAACACTGGTAAGAGTTTAATTTGAAGAGAAAATAAAAGCAAGTCAAATTTACTTGGAATAGCAAATTGCTAGTAGGTATGTATGGTGGACACAATGGAAAACTTTGGCTTTTAGGAGTTGGATGCACGAGTAGAGCTCATACTCAATACAAGGTGAGGGCTAGCAAAAGACTGGGAGCGACCAACTAAGAGAGCAATAATGGCCATAATCATGCAAAGCGACAAAGCGACATTAAAAGAAGCATACGATGGCATCAAAAGTCAAAAACTAAATGATCATGAAGGCTAATGGCGACTTTGGAAGAGTCTAACATGTGTGAGCATGCGCCAAGTCAACCCAAATAAAGTATCAAGGAGAAAACCAAAATAATGCTTCCATATAATAAAAACAACGCATGATTTTTTTCAAAGGCTCATTAAGCAATCTCAGTTATTTGAGACAAGTCATGCTACAGCAAAACCACTAAGCATACTATCAAAAAGACATCAAGCATGACATGAAAAAGCCTAAGCCGCAGTCTACATAAGCTCCTTCTTGTACCACTATTTTGCACAAAGCTTTTTCTCTTTTCCAACACCATTTGAAATTTTTAAAACAACCTCTTTTGATGAAAACCAATAAAGTTCAGAGGCAAAAATGCACCTTGATGAAAAGATATGACAAAATCTGAATGCATATCAAGGCGAAAACGAAAACCAAAAGCAGTAGCAGAAAAACTAGAATGCTCGATTTATAAGAGTGAAAACTAGAGCATTCTTTGCAAATGAAAACGAGTACATCTCCTCCAAAGGAATTTTGTTGGGGTCCAACCATTTATTGCAGCAAACAAACAAACTAAGCAAACTAAGAAAACTAAAGCAACTGACGCTCCAAGAAAAACACATAGTGCATGAAGCAATAAAAATATAGTGTTTTGAAAGGTGACCTGATTTTTGCCGATGAAGAAGGGGTGCCTCGGGGGCATCCCCAAGCTTTGACGCTTGTACTTCTTGGATATTTCTTGGGGTGCTGGGCAGCCCCAAGCTTGAGCTTTTGTCCATTCTTCAACTCATCTCATCATTCTCCAATCCCTACACTTGAAAACTTCCTTCATACAAAACTAAACACAATTCTATTAGCAACATTAGTGTAAGCATAAAATATATTCAACCTCTTTTAGCTTCAGGTTTCAACCCAAAACCACCACATATAAAGTATATACTACTGTAGCAACTTCCACAAGAGTTCCATGATCAAAAAGAACTCAAAAGAAAGCGATAAAGTGGCAAAAACAAATATTGGCAGAAATCTGTCAAAACTGGACAGCTGATAATGGACGAATTTTTGAGGGATTTTCTGTTGCTCAAATCAAAAAGTGTTCAACTAAGAAAAGTTTGGATATAACCTGGGGCATATGCACAAGAAATCGCAGGTCCAAAATATATACAGAGATTTTTCACGAATTTTTACGGTGCAGCACCGAAAACAGTTTCAGGACAGCAATAACCCCAAATCTTTACCTCACTCAAATTAGAGGCTTCTCTTGGCACAAAAACGAAATAAACAAGATAAAGAGCGGTCATTACAGTAGTAATGACTTCCAAGACTCAATAAAAAGAAAAAGTACTGAAAAGTAAACAATGGGTTATCTCCTTTAACGCCTTTGAGCTAGGCGCAGAAAATTGCGAATCAAGTAATATCAATAGATGAAGCATCAAGCTCATAATTTTCTCTAAGAATAGAGTCAAAAAGTAATTTCTTTCTTTTCCTAGGGAAGTGTTCCATACCTTTCTTTAGTGGGAATTGATACTTGATAATGCCTTCCCTCATATCAATGATAGCACCTACAGTTCGAAGAAAGGGTCTTCCCAAAATAATAGGACATGAAGCATGGCATTCAACGTCCATAACAAGAAAATCAACGGGAACAAGGTTATTGTTAACCATAATAAGAACATCATTAATCCTTCCCAAAGGTTTCTTCTTAGCAACATCAGCAATAGGAACATCAAAATAACACTTTTCAAGTGGTGGTAAATCAAGCATGTCATAAATCTTTCTAGGCATGATAGAAATACTAGCCCCTAGATCACATAAAGCATGGCAATCATAACCATTAACATGCATATCAATGATGGGTTCCCAACCATCTTCTAACTTCTTGGGAACAGAAGCTTTTTGCTTCAGCTTTCCATCCCTAATCTTTATGAGAGCATTGGTAATATGCTTAGTAAAAGCAATATTTAAAGAACTAGCATTGGGAGTCAAAGCAAGCTTTTGCAAGAACAAAATAACTTCAGATATATTGCAGCCATCAACATCAAAATCATTAAAGGAAATAGAGCTATCATCTCCCACACTCCGAAAAATTTCAGCACTCTTTTGAGAAAAAGTTTTGGCAGTTTTAGGCTTTTTAACACAAGGAGTGGGAGTTTTCTCTACACCAATCAAAGTAAGAGGATTGCTATCAGTAGGAGCAACATCATTAGAGGTAGTAATAGTACATACCTTCATCTCTCTAGCCATCTCATCTTCTCTTTCCCACCTGGCATGCAATTCCGCTAGCAATCTAATATTTTCATCAATTCTAACTTGGGTAGCATTAGCGGCAGCAACAATATTGCTCACATTCACATCATTAGGAAACACTTTTAGTTTTAGAAGTTCAACATCATGAGCAAGGCTATCAACTTTAGAAGCAAGAATATCAATTTTGCCTAACTTTTCCTCAACAGACTTATTAAAAGCAGTTTGCTTACCGATGAAGTCCTTGAGCATTACCTCAAGCTCGGAGGGCGCGGCCCTAGTGTTGTTGTAGGAATTACCATAAGAGTTACCATAACCATTACCATTGGTAGAAGGATACGGTCTATAATTGTTACTAGCAAAATTGTTCCTATAAGCATTGTTATTAAAATTGTTGTTTCTAATGAAATTTACATCAACTTGCTCTTCTTGAGCAACCAGAGAGGCCAAAGGAACATTATTATGATCAACATGAGTCCTATCATTAGCAAGCATAGCCATAATTGTATCAATCTTATCACTCAAGGAAGAGGTTTCCTCAACAGAATTTACCTTCTTACCTTGTGGAGCTCTCTCGGTGTGCCATTCGGAATAATTTACCATCATGTTGTCGAGTAGCTTTGATGCGGCGCCCAATGTAAGGGACATAAAAGTGCCTCCAGCAGCTGAATCAAGTAGGTTCCTTGAAGAAAAATTCAGTCCTGCATAAAAAGTTTGGATAATCATCCAAGTAGTCAGTCCATGAGTGGGGCAATTCTTTATCATAGATTTCATTCTTTCCCAAGCTTGAGCAACATGTTCATTATCAAACTGAGTAAACTTCATAATATTGCTACGCAACGATATAATCTTAGCAGGAGGATAATATCTACCAATAAAAGCATCCTTACACTTAGCCCATGAATCAATACTATTCTTAGTCAAAGACAGCAACCAATCTTTAGCTTTTCCTCTCAAAGAAAAAGGAAACAACTTGAGCTTAATAATATCACTATCAACATCCTTATATTTCTGCATCTCACATAGCTCAACAAAATTGTTGAGATGAGCTGCAGCATCTTCAGTACTAGCACCAGAAAATTGCTCTTTCATAACAAGGTTCAATAAAGCAGGCTTGATCTCATAAAAAGTAGTAGCAGGAACAGGTGGTGCAATAGGAGTGCAGATAAAATCACTATTGTTTGTGCTAGCAAAGTCACACAACTTGGTGTTTTCAGGAGTACCCATTTCAGCAAAACGAAAGTAAACAAGTAAAAACAGCTACCAAGGATTCTAATTTTTTTGGATTTTTGATATAAAAACAATGCAGGTAAAATAAAATAAAGTGAAGCAAAACAAATAACAAAGTAAAGAATGTGTGTGCGAAGAACTCCCCTCGCAGAAGTCTTCTCTTCCTTCCCCGGCAACGGCGCCAGAAAATTAGCTGCTGGTTGGTGATGGCGCTAGAAAATTACTGTGGCGTTTGTTGACGTGGGAGCAGTAAGTCCTTGTGCGTGGTGAATGACCAGCCCGTTGGGAACCCCAAGAGGAAGGTATGATGAGTGTAGCGGCTAGTTTTCCCTCAGTTAAGAAACCAAGGTTTATCGATCAGGAGAAGGAGAGACAGCGACGACTGAAGGTGTTTGTGGAACCTGCACACACACAAACAAATACTTTGTTCCCAACTTGCGATGAGGTTGTCAATCTCACCGGTTTGCTTGAAACAAAGGTTATGAGTGTATCGAGTGGAAAACAGTAGTAAAATGCTAGTAAAGTAAACAGTGCGGGAAAAGTAAACAGGTGATTGCAATATGATTAAAATAGGACCGGGGTCCACAGTTCACTAGTGGTGTCTCTCCAAAGATAAATAACATGCTGGGTAAACGAATTACAGTTGGGCAATTGATAGAATAAAGATAACGTGATATGTCAAGAAGATCACTATGAGATTCACTCTGGGCATTACAACAAAATACATAGACCGCCATCCAACTGCATCTATGACTAATAATCCACCCCCGGGGATATCATCCGAACACCCTAGAAGTATTAAGTTGCGAACAACAGATAATTGCATTAAGCAAAGTGTGTAATGTAAACAAAGCATATGCCCTCGAGCATATGAATGTTGTTTTCTCCCTAGTAGCAACAGCACATCTACCACCTTAGAGGTTTCTGTCACTCCCCCAGGTGAAATAGAGGCATGAACCCACTATCGAGCATAAATACCCCCTCTTGGAGTCACTAGCAACTACTCGGCCAAGATAGCTACTAACAACGGAGAGCATGCAAGATCATAAACATCATAGAGATAACAAAAGATATAATTCAGTACAGCAACTTAATCATAAACACCAATATTCATCGGATCCCAACAAACCAACATCATAGTAATTACATAACGGTGATCTCAATCATGTAGGGCAGCTCATGAGATCTAAACATGAAGCACATGGTGGAGAAGACAACCAACTAGCTACTGCTATGGACCCATAGTCCAAGGTAGACTACTCACTCATCGCTCCGGAGGCAATCATGGTGATGAAGGAGACCTCCGGTGGCGATTCCCCTCTCCGGCAGGGTGCCGGGAAGAGCTTCTGGACCCTCCCGATCTTCGGGTCGACGGCGGCGGCGGATCGCGATGTATTCTGGAAAACTGATCGGGCCTTAGTTTTTTCTCGTCAGGGGGTATATGTAGGCGAAAGGGGGCTGTCAGAGGGTGGACCACGTGGCCTCACACGGGGCTGGCGCGACCAGGGGCTAGGCCGCGCCGCCCCTGTGTGTGGGGGCCTCGTGGCCCCCCTCCGTCAGGTCTTCGGATGTTTGGGAGCTCCCCGATGAAATATGACTTCAGGAACTTGTTTCGTCCAATTCGGAGAATATTTCCTGTGTATCACTTCTGAAACCAAAAACAGCAGAAAACAGGGAACTGGCACTGTGGCACTTCGTTAATAGGTTAGTTCCGGAAAGCGTATAAAAATGCCACTAAGTGTAACGAAACAATAGGCAAATGGTGTAAAACAAAGCATGGAGCATCAAAAATTATAGATACGTTTGAGACGTATCACCTGCACACACACAACCAAGTACTTTGCTCCCAACTTACGATGAGGTTGTCAATCTCACCGGTTTGCTTGAAACAAAGGTTATGAGCGTATCGAGTGGAAAACAGTAAAAGTATGCGAGTAAAGTAAACAGTGCGAGAAATTAAACAGGTGATAGCAATATGATGGAAATAAGACCGGGGTCCACAGTTCACTAGTGGTGTCTCTCCATAGATAAATAACACCTGCTGGGTAAACAAATTACAGTTGGGCAATTGATAGAATAAAGATAAATGTGATATGTCAAGAAGATCACTATGAGATTTACTCTGGGCATTACAACAAAATACATAGACCGCCATCCAACTACATCTATGACTAATAATCCACCCCCGGGGATATCAATCCGAACACCCCAAAAGTATTAAGTTGCGAATAACAGATAATTGCATTAAGCAAAGTGTGTAATGTAAACAAAGCATATGCCCTTGAGCATATGAATGTTGTTTTCTCCCTAGTAGCAACAGCACATCTACCACCTTAGAGGTTTCTATCACTCCCCCAGGTGAAATAGAGGCATGAACCCACTATCGAGCATAAATACCCCCTCTTGGAGTCACTAGCAACTACTCGGCCAAGATAGCTACTAACAACGGAGAGCATGCAAGATCATAAACAACATAGAGATAACAAAAGATAATATTCAGTACAGCAACTTAATCATAAACACCAATATTCATCGGATCCCAACAAACCAACATCATAGAATTACATAACGATGATCTCAATCATGTAGGGCAGCTCATGAGATCTAAACATGAAGCACATGGTGGAGAAGACAACCATCTAGCTACTACTATGGACCCATAGTCCAAGGTAGACTACTCACTCATCGCTCCGGAGGCAAGCATGGCGATGAAGAAGACCTCTGGTGGCGATTCCCCTCTCCGGCAGGGTGCCGGGAAGAGCTTTTGGACCCTCCCGATCTTCGGGTCGACGGCGGCAGCGGATCACGATGTGGTCTGGAAAACTGATCGGGTACTTAGGTTTTTTTCGTCGGGGGGTCTTTATAGGTGAAGGGACAATGTCAGAGGAGGGGCCAGGTGCCCTCACACGGGGCTCACGTGGCCAGGGGCCTGGCCGCGCCACCCCGGTGTGTGGGGCCCTGGTGGCCCTACTCCTTCTCTCCTCCGGATCTCTGGAAGCTTCAGGGTAAAATAAGACTTCAGGAACTTGTTTCGTCCAATTCCGAGAATATTTCCTGTGTATCACTTCTGAAACACAAAAACAGTAGAAAACAGGGAACTGGCACTATGGCAACTTGTTAATAGGTTAGTTCCAGAAAATGCATAAAAGTGCCACGAAGTGTAACAAAACAATAGGCAAATGGTGTAAAAACAAGCATGGAGCATCAAAAATTATAGATACATTTGAGACATATCAATGGACCATCTTTAAGCAGCCAATACCACTCCTCAGCTCTGCCTTTCAATGATAAAGAGAATAGCTTCCTCTTGACCTGGCTCGGTGAAATACCTGCACACTTGAACAACTTGCATAATTCATGTATAAAAAGTAAGTGATCACCCGGATGGACAGTTCCATCTCCTAAATAGCAATTATCCATAACACGCTCAACAATTTTCATAGGTATTTTAAAAGGATCTAATTGAGTAGGTGGTGGTTCATCCACATGTGCAGCAGTGGTAGAAGTGTTCCCAAATAGGAAACCAAATGGAGAATTCTCTATAGCAAAATAAAATAAAAGTAAAAGATAAAAATAAAAACAATACTCACAGCGACGGTTACCTTTACCAATTCCACTCTTCAATAGCGCTTCACTCCTCGGCAAAGGCGCCAGAAAATAGTCTTGATGACCCACAAGTATAGGGGGTGTATCGTAGTACTTTCGATAAATAAGAGTGTCAAACCCAACGAGGAGCAGAAGGTGTTGACAAGTGGTTTTGATCAAGGATTCACTGTAAATACTAGCAAATGGGTTTTCAGGGGTATTTGGTAATGCAAGTAAATAAAGTACTAGTAAATAAAAGACAATAACAATAATTGCTGCAAGTGGCCCAATCCTTTCTAGAGCAAAGGACAAGCCGGTTGTGTAATTTATGATGACCAAACGTTCTCGAGGACACACAGGAGTTTCTGTCAAGTGCTTTCGCTTCATACCGCTAAATAATCTTTACTGGTTTGATAAGTGTTATGGGGGTGAACCTGTGCTAGCGCACTACCCTTACTAGGATAAATACACACTTGTGATTATACCCCTTGCAAGCATTCACAAATACAATAAAGTAATTAAGATAAATCTAACCACAGCCTTAAACTCTAAGATCCTACGCTCCCTGGTGCAATGGTTTCCCAACGGAGGTTTAGGTTTATGTCACTCTAGCAACCCCAAAATTGGTAGCCAAATACACAATGCATCTCACTAGGCCCATAAATGGTGAAGTATCATGTAGTCGACGTTCACATGACACCACTAGTGAAATAGCACCACAATAAATAAATATCAAACCATTAAATATTACTCAAAATAATTTTACTACTAACGACTTGACTTCTCCCATGTCCTCAAGAACTAAACGAACTACTCACAAGACATCATATGGATCATGATCAGAGGTAAAATAATAGTAAATAACAATCTGAACATAAATCTTAATTCAATGGTTCCACTCAATAGCATCAACCACAAGAGTAATCAACATCGGGAAAGTTTCCCCTAAGAATTTAACAAGGTTCAACTCAAGATGTTACAGCGGGATGGCGTGGTGATGGTGGAGATGAAGGTGTTGGTGATGGAGATGATGATGATGATCCCGATGAAGTCCGGTGTGATGGTGATGACGATGGCGATGATCTCCCCTCTCCGGGAAGGAATTTCCCTAATAGATTTCTGCCTGCCGGAGAGCTTTTCTCTCTCTGGTGTTTTCTGCCCTGCAGAGGCGGCGGTGTCTATCTCTAAGCCCCCCCTTGACTTAGGTTTTTGGGGACGATGAAATACGCGAAGGGGCGATGGCAGAAATGGGCCAGGGGGCTCTCACCATAGGTGGGCGCGGCCAGGGGCTGGGCCGCGCCCCCTGGTGGTGACGCTGCCTGTGGCCCCTCTCGCTTCCTCCTTCTGGCTTCTTCAGTCTTCTGATAAAATATAATTTTCTGGTCTTTTTCTGGAATTTTCCTGATCTTCAAAATATGGTGTCTTGATCATCCTTTTTCCAGCAGAATCCTGACTCCGGCAGCAAATCCTCCAATGATCATCAAACATGTAAAAACAGAGGAAATAACATAAGTATCATCTCTAAATGTGAAATATATCAATGAATAACAGTAAATTATGATACAAAATAGTGATGCAAAATGGACGTATCATCTACCTTGGACTATGGGTCCATAGCAGTAGCTAGATGGTTGTCTTCTCCACCATGTGCTTCATGTTTAGATCTCATGAGCTGCCTTACATGATCGAGATCACCGTTATGTAATTCTACATGTTGTGTTTGTTGGGATCCGATGAATATTGGTGTTATGATTGAGTTGATGTGCTGAATATTATCTTATGTTATCTCTATGTTGTTTATGATCTTGCATGCTCTTCGTTGTTAGTAGCTATCTTGGCCGAGTAGATACTAGTGACTCCAAGAGGGGGTATTTATGCTCGTTTGTTCGGTTCATGCCTCTATTTAATCCGGGGGAGTGACAGAAACCTCCAAGGTTGTAGATGTGTTGTTGCCACTAGGGAGAAAACAACATTCATATGCTTAAGGGCATATGCTTTGTTTACATTACACACTTTGCTTAATGCAGTTATCTATTGTTCGCAACTTAATACTTGTGGAGTTCTTAGATTGATTCGCCACAAGTGGATTATTAGTCATAGATGCTGTTGGATGGCGGTCTATGTATCTTCTTGTAATGCCCAGAGTAAATCTCATAGTGATCCTCTCGACATATCATGTTGTCTTTATTCTATCAATTGCCCAACTGTAATTTGTTTACCCAGCATATGTTATTTTATCTTATGGAGAGACACCACTAGTGAACTGTGGACCCCGGTCCTATTTACATTATATTGCTATCACCTGTTTATTTTACTTGCACTGTTTACTTTACTCCCAAACTACTATTGCTTTCCACTCGATACGCTCATACCCTTTGTTTCAAGCAAACCGGTGAAATTGACAACCTCATCGTAAGTTGGGAACAAAGTATTTTGTTGTGTTGTGTGCAGGTTCCACATTGCCGCTCGCAAAGCAAAGCTTAGACGAGGCGCCCTATAAATTGTCCAGAGCTGTCGCGAAGCTAGCAAGCATCACCTTCTTGAGTTTGGCTTTTTCCTACTGGTTTGATAAACCTTGGTTTCTTACTGAGGAAAAAACTTGCTGCTATATTCATCATACCTTCCTCTTGGGGTTTTCCAACTGGCCGGTTATTTACCGCGCCATCAATAGCAATCACATGACATTTGGCCGGTGGATCTCATGGGCTAATTTGCATAAAGCCAATTTTATCCTACAATTCTTTGCAAAACTTTCTTTCAAAAAAAATAGTCTTTAAGGGTCAAAATAACCCCCAAATACTACATATTGCAAGTTATGTAGAACAGCAGAAACCACCACCCCTCGGAGTGCATGGTCCTGAGCTCCTAACCTAAGGATTTCTAGTCTAATTTTAATCATTCAGAAACGGTGATGAGATTCTTCCGTACATTCCATGACTAGAGACTCAAGTTGTCCATAACCGGGGACATGGCTAATCGATTAGTTTGACACCCTGCAGGGGTTGTGCACTTTCACCTTAAGACTCATTCTACCCAGAGAGAAGAATAATACAAGACCTGTCTGAAGAAGAATTCAACCATACTAGCCTGACCGTACCCCCTACAATTATGCTACCACCTTATGTCAGTACTCACGGGTTGAACTCCCACAACTTACTCAATCAAGACAGAGCCCATAGAGTCATAAGGCTGCACTAGAAGTACTTAAAACACAGACGACATGGTAATCTCTTTAATCTTGGGTGGCAATCCGCAAGTGTACGCCCTGGATACACATCCTTCGCAAGGCATGCGTCCCAGGAGCCACTCAACCTCATCTCCTCTATCAAAGCAATCCACCCAGGTGATTCATTTTAGTTGAAGTTCTTAATTTGTTCACAAAACAACTTTAACAAAGTGATCATAGCATGGCATCAATATTCAATGTATTTTAGCATCCTATCAAGTGGGGTTTGAGGATGGCTACACTCTACTAGGATCTAAGCATTTGTAAAACAATCAATATTCCACCTATCATGCATACTACTAAAAGCACTGATGCAGTAGCAAAAAGTAGGTAGAAGAATGTGTGTCACTTGCCTTGGCAACAACCAACACAGTCACAGCAATCACAAGCATAGTTTAGCTCCACTTCACAATCTAAACAAGCAATAGCACAAATATAAACACATAGCTCCAATATGGCAATCATAGACATGTATGCATGCATACAGATGGGCTTTTAATTTCACACAACTTATGTTTTGTGAAAATGTTGCAATTGAGGTTCTCAGATGATGGGTTTCAGTAAAACAAAATCAATGCAAAAATAATTAACCAAAAAGCACTTTTAGATCTTTAATTATTTGCAAAGCTGTGACACAGAAGCAAATAAACTACACCAAATTTGTGTACATTTCAAAAATTAAGATTTTTTATTCTAAAACAATCTACAAGTCTAGAGCAATCTAATGACTAGAAAAATAAAGGATTTGAACTTGTAGAACAAAAGATATAAATTTATTTGCATAAAATATGGTTTAAATCAATCTGAGATTAGATTCAGATATGATAACAAAACTTGCAAAACAAATTACACTATTAAATTCTACTCCTCCTAAGCTTTCCATAGACATAATATTCATCAAAAACGGAGTTGTAGATCTTTTTCTAGAATTTTTGCAATTTTGTAGCAATTTGAAACAATTTAAAACAAATTTAAAACGGGGGCGCTCCAGGGGATGACACGCGGCACGATCCTATTGGTCTGTACCAATTCGGTAAGATCGCTGACGTGGATCGTCATATCTGATTAGATCTGACGCTCCAGATCGTTCGGTACCGCTTCGGTGGGTTCTAATCGCGGCTGCAGAAAAGAGATTGGACGGCGGGATAGAGGAGATGGGCCAGACTCACCGGCGGCATCTAGGGTTCCGGCGAGGCGCGTCGGGTGTGGACGTTCTCGTCGCTGCGGAGCTCCCCGAAGGTGATGGAGGCGACGACAGGGTGTGGCAGGCGACGGCGAGCAAGATGGTGGCGGCGGCGGCGTTTATCGCGTGCAGGTGGGTGGCTAGGGCTCGGGCACGAGGCGGAATCCGACGGCGGCGGCGCGTTCCGTGCTCGGGCTGGACTCGTCGGGTGTGAGGTAGGCGCTGACAAGCGGGCCCCGCTTGTCAGTGGCTCGGCGCGGTGCAGCGGCGTACCGCTTCGGGGCACAGGCGGTTGCTGGGCCGGGCCGGCTTCGGCGCCTGGGCCGAATTGGCCCCCGCGGCCTATTTTATTATTTTTTCGCAAAAGGATTTTTCCTTTTTTCTATTTTGAAACAAAACAGATTTGGTTTTGCAATAAAAGTTGCATAATTTGAAAGCTTCAAATCTGCAAAAAAAAATTGTAAATAGCCAGAGAGTTTTTAGACCAATAAACTGCAGAAACAATTAAGAACAAAAGAAAAGAATATAGGATAAAGAATAATGATAACTCACATGAGTTATTTGAGTAAATTTTAAATTGAAATATTTCTTTGAAATTTTTTAAAACCAAGTTTATGTCAAATAATGCAATGATGCTCATGAATGCATGCTGGTTTTTGAGTTTGAAAATCTAGAGATGTTACAAAAACTCATATTATTCAAGATGACTCAATCCTATTATCATGCGGCTAACCGTATTGGTTGAATAAATCCCGTGCTATCATCTCCAAATGGTTGCACCCAGAATTCATGGCATCCTGAAGCTCCACTAGCTGTTGATAGGACCACATACATGACTTTTGGCGCTTGGGTGCATATGCTCCCTTTATTTAAAATACAATTTAAATATATTCTAAATTATAAAAAACAAATATGTTGTCTTTTGTGTGTGTTTTATGTTGATCGATGGTGATTTCGTATTTCTAGGTGTTGTCCTAGGCATGACTAAATAATCCCCCTATTCCTTGATATAAGGTCTATAGTTTTATGTGAAAAATTTCAGAATATAAGGTGTATGGTGGGATTGTAGAATTTTTGTACACAATTTAGGAGTCAATCTGATTAAGAGAGATAAGATACCTAGATTTCCCTATTTTTCCTCTATTCTCACATCGATCACCTACCTATATTAACATCTAAAAGTATCAAAATTTTCCCTTTTAGCCTATACGCTAATATTCGTGCAAGAAAACTATACATCTTATATTAAAGAATGGAGGGAGTAATATTGGTAGATAGTGCTACAATCTGTAGCTCTTGAGTTTCTCTTTATCAGATTTATGGAGTGGTTACTACATGATATGATAGTGTGCTTGAAAAATTGGTGGATATTGTTTAAAGTTTGGGTAATGGTGTGAGTAGGTTGCAGCGTCACCCACGCCACGACAACGCCATGGCTCCAGCGCAGAGTGCAGATCAAGCCGGCTGCAGCGTCTTCCTCTGCATGGGAAACGCTCCTACACACCCAGCTTCTGGCTCGCAGCACGCTAGAACACCTTTGGCAGCGTTATTTTACAGTGTAACTCCCAAGTGTATACAACAATCGCACCACTAAGGCCTCGTTCGGCACAAGAGTTTTAGCTGGGTTCAAAGTGTATTTTCCCGGCCCAACTCAGATACCCCCGAAAACTCTTATGCGCTGTTCGGCAGGCCAGGTTTGGACGGGCTGAACACCAGCAACCACTTCAAAACTTGTCGGATCGAAGGGGATCGGAAACGCGACCTACCCCTGGCGTTTCTGGCCGCCGCCTCTGCTCAGCGCTTCGCCATTTCCTAGAACAGAAGCGACGCCTGGTCTAGAACAGCGCTGGGTTTAGATGGAGGAGTATTAGGTGAGTCAGGTGTTTCTACCCAAAACCTGTGGGATAATCCTCAACAAAAACACAGAACCTCCCCTATCGAACGAGGCCTAAGTGAGAATAAAGATGAATTACGGGACACAAAGACAACATGTTGAAGTAGGGCGCGGCGAAGCGATCCTGTCCATCTAGTACATCTATATCAATATAAAAAGAGCCAGAGGGTGGTGATCCAATATATCTCAGCCGTCAACCATCCGATCCAAGCACTCATGCTGACTCCATGTTTAGCGGTAAAACATTGTCCGTCCAAACATCCTCCTGCAAGGTAGATCGCAAGGAAAATGTTGGCCTTCACTCGGAGGATCCATCCTCCGGCTAGTTACAGACAGAAACGAGCGCCCCACCATGGCCTTATCTCCTTCCTCTGGCTCTATCGTCTATCTCCTCTTCCCTGAATCTTGGGTCCTCAAATCCCTCCACACGCTGCTCCTCTTCCACGTCATCCTCGCCCGCCACCCCGTGGGCTCCTTCCCCGCGCATCATCCCACGCCACCCTCTCTGGCGAGATCCTCGAGCTCGCCGCGGGGACCAACGGCTCCCTTTGCATCTCTAGCGCCGCTGTCACACGCCCGGATGTCGTGCTCCGCCCCGACAATGTCATCCACGGCATCGAGCGCCTCCTCGTGCCACGCTCCATGTAGGAGGATCAACCGCTGCCGCAGCCTCACGGCGATCTCGGCCGTCCTCCCAACGGGGGGCCCCGAGGTGGACCGAGGACGCATCACCTCAAGATTCCCGCCCCGCCAGTGCTCCGGCGCGCCCTCGTGCTCCTCGTCTGGGACGCCATGGCGCCCGGCCCCTCCATCGTGCTGACGCCTGAGCCTGGCCCGAACAGCGGGAAGGCCCACTTTGACGGGCATAGCCAGGTCAAGGACTTCATCCAGACCCTCGTGCTCTACGGGCGAGGTGCAGATGGTGCGTCCGTGGGCGGCGGGGCGGCGGCTACTAGCCAGAGGTGCTACCATCGACAGCTGGAGATGCCACCGTCTGCGGGCTGCGTTGCTACCATGGGTGTCCGACCTTGTATTCGGCGGCGGGTGGCGTTGCTGCCGACGGAGGGCGGCGTTGCTGCTGACGGAGGGCGGCGTTGCTACCACGGCGGGCGGCGTTGCTACCATGGATATGCGGTGTTGCTGTCGACGGATATGTGGCGTTCGAGATGCTATAATAGAAGATTTTTGTTGCTACTTTTGGTTTATGTTTTTGCATCATTAGAACAATTTTTTGCTACAATTACTCTGCGGATTTGCACCGAGACTTTGCCGATTTTTTTTTGCTTCAATGCTATATTAGTATAATTTTTTTGCTCTGACGTCTCCGGCGAGGTCTCTGGCAAAATCACTTCGCCAGAAAAAATTGCTACGTCAATAGTATAAAATTTTGCTCTGACTTCTCCGACGAGGTCTCCGCCGAGATCCATATCGGAGCAATCTTTTTTGTGTTGAACTTTTTTTTGCTACAATGAAGCAAAAGTGAGTTTTTTTTATAGAAGCAATTGCGGGATTTAGGTGTAAATTGTTTTTTCTTTATTCATACAATTTTTTTTGTTATAATGAACTGTTTTTTGCCACTATAAAGCAAATGTGAGCATTTTGATGACTGAGGAGGGATCCGTGTTAGCATGAGAAGTCGGAGGAGGACGCTCAGTCCTCTGCAAATCACAATCCCGTACAAATAGCAATTGATTCGGGTCCTCTAACCCGCAGTCTCCGCTGAATAGATCGGAAATTGCAGTGAGAAACTGGATGCCTCTCCTTGGAGTCGGCCCTGGATCTGCCCTCTTCCGGTGATGCAGGTCGCTGCTGTTGTTGCTCTTGACCTCACGCCATCTCCCCTCGGTGATGAGGCTGCCGCTGAGGCCGGCCATCTTAGGCGCGTCCGGAACAAGAGCGTCGCTCCCTGCAAGGTGTCCTCTCCGCTCGCATCGACGGCCGCCTCCAGTTACGCTCCGACCGACGCCGCACCACGGGGCACCTTGCCTCCAAGCGTCGCGAGCAAGCATGGGCGCCGCTGCGTGTGACGCATCGGAGGAGGCAGCCTCTCTGCGCGTGGTCAATCAGGTCGAGGCGCTGCCGATGGCGCACGGAGGCTGCACGCCCGCGTGGCATGCCAAGAGGTTCTCCATGGAGAGGCGGCTGGGTTTCGTCCTGTCCATTGGCGCCCAGTAGAAGTCAGCGACAACGAGCTCTTATGTGCTCTTCTGCTCAAACTACGAGTGAGATGTGAGATCGTTTTACTGATTTTTTCATGCTGAACTGTTAGTGTCTTCACGCTGAAAGAAACTTCCATCATCCCGTTACAGCTTGCTTCTCAGTTAGGATCCCTTTTGACTTTCTTTTTTGAAATATCCTTCTCAAATAGAAAAATTGGTACATTTCTTGCCCATCTGTAGTCGCAAATAACAACGCAGACATGTTTTCAATACCACCACCCCGTACCTCTTTCAGCCACAAGGAAAGGTCAAGACGTTTGAGGGCTTCACATTTCAGAAACCAGACTGTAATGCATTTTCCTGTAATGCTAATATTCAAATGGCTCAATGCAGTTTGTTTATCTATTACAGTTCATGTATTCCATTTTCTTCTTATTGAATAGTGTATTCCACGTTGTTGTATTTTGGGGGTAAAAGCTAATCCAACTGCGGGTACAGTGGAGAGCATCAAGAAGTCAAGCAACAGGTCAGCAGAATGGTCTGGATATAGGTTTAGTGATTTTAAGTAAAGCATCAATGCAATTTGGAACAAAGTTCAGATGATTATGGACATAAATGGTGTGATGCTGTGCACGGAAATATGTAAGTTAAATTGTGGTCAAGTGATTAATTGACATTTTGCAAATTAATGGAGTACTTTCCATTATTTTCCACGTTACCGTAGTGTTTGCATGGAGATTAGTCCTATGTCTACTTTGGTTCCTGTTTCAACTTACTCTTTTCAGGATTCTGCTTTCGGGTGCTGCCTCTACCCCATTCACCATGTTGCAGGAGTCCTGAATTGTAGTTCATTCGAGATTGTCCTCCAATCTTCAAACAATTTTTAAATTATTTGACTTCTTTCGGAGATTTGGCTCTCGGGTCTAGATGGTCCTGGTATCTGGACCATTGTTTTTCGCATCGTGATTGATGATTCAGTCTGAAAAGTCTAAGATGCGATCTCCAGTAATTGAATAATACTGAGCCTCTGACGCATACATGGTCCACCGAAGTAACGGGTCTCCACGACGAGGAAGACGGTGGTCTGACGACGATAACGTGGACCTGCGGTGAAGAAACCACGACCTGCTCCTCGATCCTCCTGCACGACCGCTCGCCACACGTCTATCCTTCGGCCCCACCATGCTGTTCTGTCCCTATCTCTTCTTCTTCGTTCCCACACATCCAATTCCCCTTCATCCCGATAGAGCAATACTAGCAGCGCCCCGCGTTGATTCTTTCATGTCTTCTCCGTCCATGACACAGCCGCCGTGCCAGTCCACATGAAATTTCTGATCGGAATCGTACAGTGTATCCACATCGGCCCCTTCACCCATGGCCGCGCGCCGACCTCTCCGCCAGCAGCCGCGCGCCTTCTCCCATGCTAGCGGCTGCGCCTCCTGCTTCCCCACCGCCGGCTTGGCCCTGCGCCCCCAAAGCCGACGCGCCCCAGCTCCCCCACAGCCGGCGCCCCCCTGCTTCCCCCGCTGTTGGCAGGCCTCGTGCTGCCCATCTGCACCCACCGCCGGCGCGCCCCCTCGCCATCCCCAACCTCCCGCTGTGCGCCGGCCACCTACGGCAGTTTGCTGCTCTGCCGCGTCCCTCATGTGGTTGCCAGGATCTCCGGCCACACGAGCACGGGCGCGGCCCTCAACGTCCAAGACGACGACGTGCCGCCGGCGTGGATCCTGCGCCGCCAGGCTACCTCCGCGCATCGGGAGGTTACCAGTTCCTCCGTGCATCAGGAGGTCACCATCTCCTCCGCGCCGATGGCTGCTGCGTGGATCCTCCACTTTTGCTCCTACTTTCTCTGTGGCCGACCAGTGGGTCGCCGCCTCCAGCCCATTCTCTCCCCGGCGTCCTGCCACTGGTGGCCAGCAAGTCGCAGCCAACACCGCGAGACAGCCAAGGTCACGGGAGATCCTCCGCGCAGTCCTTCCTTTACCAGCTCTGCCCAGAGGATGATGGTGACGACAAGGTGAGTATAGCTCGGAAGCGTCGCCGCGGGGAGGAGCATGTTGACGGGACCAAACGACTGGACCGGCAAATGTCACTCGAGACCGTCTCCTAATCAATGAGGCCACATGCGGCGAAAAACTGTTCATAAAACCGCGTACTGACATTATACACCAAGAAATACGTGATGTTCCGGCTTACACGGGGTGCGTGGGTTGGTCGATGTAGCGAGTGTATCTAGTCCCGGGAGCCAAACGGGATTTCCGACTTCCTTTTTGCTTTGCTTCATGGTCTAAAATCCAAACGGTTAGCTATTAATTTTTCATTTTCAACATACCCATGAAAAAGTTCAAACAGCTAATTATTTTAAGACGCACGTGCTTGATTACTAGTTATTATATAGTTACTCTATGATGATTCCACGATTACAATTTCTGAAGACCAGTTATTTATTTGTCCTTGCTTGCTTGGGTTGTAAAGTATCTGCCCGTCCTTTGTTGTGTGTCACGTTCCCCCACTGATCATGTAACAAGAGAACGGATTTGGTGGGAAAGCAAATCAATCCAAAAAAGTGTCAGACAATTTTTTTGCAACAAACTTTACTCCTTTATTATTATTATATATAGAATATAGATATAGATTACAATATTATATAAATATCATATGAAAATATATTTCATGATGTATCTAACAATACCGATTTTGTATTGTGCATGCTAATAAGTTATTATAAAAACTTGGTCAAACATTACATTGTTTGACTTTTAAAAAAAGACTTATTCATTGGAACAGAGGTAGTACTTTGCTGAAGATGGTGACCAAAGTGACTATTCACTACACATGGATTACTCTAAATTTAATTAATATTTTCTTACAGCTGACAGATTACTGAAATATTACTCACATATCTCATAAACTGAAAATTTACATAGCATCCAGCTTCACCAATCATCACTGCCCATCTTTATCTGCCAACATTGTTGTCTCCGCATCTACATATACGGACCGATCAACATGCATCCATATGGGAATACAGACTGATCAATTTACGGCTGCAGTCACATAGAAGAAATGGATGTGCAGACATTCAGTTACAGAAATGAAAAAAAAAAAAAAACTGGGTACAGATATATGCTATACTACAACTTTAGCACGATGGAAAGAATGTTGCATACCTAAACAAAGTGACAAAATTAAAATATCAAAATATTACGTTAACATTGCGTAAACTGGAAAAAAAATGCATACAAAAAGGTTAGCTAGGTGATTATCGAAACGTTAACTAACTTAGCAAAGCTTGTTCCTTCCCAATGTTGCACATCTTTCTTGCACGGTCCCCACTGGCTAGCAGAACATATATTTCTGGGAAGGAGGGCAATCTTAATCACATATGCCACTCAATGCCCAGATTACAATTTAAAACTTGCTTGCTGGACGAGCCTATTGAAACTGATGAGAACATGATGATGCTTAGTAATCAATTCACTCTTTGCTCCACCACACACAAATCACCGTTCCTTTGGGAATTCAGTTCAGGCAAAATTAAAGCTAACACAAATAAGCTAACCGACAGCTGCTTCTACTAACTCAATGTGCTAGCAATAGTTAGCATCCCCTAAATGCTTCTGCTGCTTGTAAAGCATAACCAGCGTGGTATAATTAGGAAGAAACACGTCCAACTCGAGATCAAGAAATATGAACACATAAATCTGCAGTGATTCATGGTGAGCTTACAGTGGATTGGCAGGGTTGAGGGATATGTTAAGATCTTTGGGTAGAAGCCATTGGTGGGGTGGCGCTGCAGATGCAAGAACAAGACCACCTCCAGAGCAGCAGAAGGGACAAGTGGAGAGGAATGTAGAGGCAGAAAGAGGGCAGAGGCAGCCATGCCCATGGTAGAGGTGGCAGATATGTAGACAACTACGGTCACAGCAACGTAGTTAGGGGTGACAGCAGTCCTAGGTCAGCCTAGAAGTTGTTGATGAGGGATGAGTTCCCAACGTATAAGTTAGGTCAGACCACTTGAAACCGCTTGCCTTGTGCAGTTGTGCTGCAAGTGATCATGTGGGATGTGTTTAAGGGGCAAGAAAGCGGCTTGGTGCGCAGGCACCATGACTTTTAAGGCAGTAAGGCATCCTAAGAGCAACTCTAGAAGATCCCAGGAAAACAGCCCCAAACTGGATAACTCCGGCCGTTTTCTGGGATTAGGTTGATTTCGTTCAGAACCGATACACCATATCGGCCCACCCCGGATAATTTTATCCAGGGCATCCAATACAGGCCCGCGCGGCCACTATATACCCAGGACGGAGAGACACTTAGGGTTTCCTTACCCGAGCCCTGCTGCAATTTCTCCCCGTGCCACCTCTCCCTCTTTCACCCCCGATGAGCAATCGCCGGCCTGATAGCCAATGGCGCAACTCTGCTTGTTGCAGATCAACCCCGCGGAGCCCTACCTCTGACAATAGGCCGAACGACAGCATCTCCGCCGCTCGGAGCAGGCGCGTGCTGCGGCGCCCTCTCCCGCCGGATGATGACATCCCTGGTACGACGTGTTCGCCAACGTCGAGGATAGACGTGCGCAGCCGCGTCGCCGCACCGTGGGGGGCAACGATGCAGAGGCTAGGAACTCCCGCGCACCCCTCCTTGGAGGCCCCGTGGAGACATGTCGCTCACATTAGACGCATGAGAGCGACACTCTCTCTAGAGCAATCCGCAGTCGTGGCAAGACGACCCCGGATGGGAGCTGATCGAGACGGTCCTCTTCCCACATGTTCAGGCCTGCCGGAACGCCGACGAGGTCCTCCTCGATGCCAAGGCCAAGACAAGGCAGAACCCGCCAACGCGACCTTGCAGCGCCACGTCGAGGAGGCTAAGACAGAAGCCAACCTGCTCTAGGCTCTGCTGGAGAGCCTAGAGATCGAGCTTGGCTTCATGCATCCTCCGCGTCCGCGTTCGGATGATTGAGCGCCACTTTAGCGAGCAATCCTCCACTCCCGCCATCGAGATCTGCAACCTAATCTACCTTTGGGGTTCCTGGGTTGTAAAAGATGATGAAATGCTATGTATGAGTTTGCTATGTGACGATGAACTCTCTGTTTGCTTTGCGCGAAATTTATTTTCAATTTTGCAGTACCGATTGGTAGTGTCTGTTCCGCACCACTAGTTTTTCATACTACAAACCTATATCGTGGGTACCCGATCCCCAATATCCGTGTTCTGGATCTGCTTGCTCTAAGGTGTTCTACCCTCCTAAGGTGGACGCCTTAAAAAGCACGGCAGGCATGCCCCACTTGCACCCCTACGGACGTTGCATGCTACTTCATAGACAACAAACATACAAGATAATTTTGGCCCTATACGCATAACCTGAATAGAGATAGAACCCTAAACCCTATGGCTGAATATAGCAAATGAAAACAGAATGTTCCTGTTGTTAGCTAAAAAAACAGCCAAGCAATTTTTTTTGGGGGATGGATCATTTGCCCAATTACCCATGGGTTAAACCATAATAGAGGTGAACATTGGTGAGTCCTGCATAATTCTCCAATTTTTGGTGAGCTCATAATGTAAAAATCTGCTCGATGGCTGATGGACAAACTGCCACGATCATGGGCAGGACAAATAGCATGACATAAACACTGGCATGCTACGAGTAGCAGGCACCCGTGGTGTGACAGCAATGGGTGACCAGGCACAAGGACGACAACCACCCGTATCCCTGCTGTGCCTGAGCCATCCTCACTAACAGAGTTTTCCTAGGTTCCCCCGCAGAGCCAACTGCATATCCAGCACATGGTGCATCGTGAACCAGGGATTGTTTGCAGCCTAACTATCGCAAGCTCCAATTAAACCTCAGAATCGAGCACATTCAAACAAGCATATCAATTTATTAAGCAGAAAAATTAATACTACTTATCCACATACAGAGCCAACAGCAGAGGCAGCAAATGATGCATCATGAGCCAGGCATCATTTGCAGCTTAATAATTGCTAGCTCCAATTAAACCTCAAGATCAAACACATACAAACAAACATATCAAGTTGTGCTGGGCAGAAAATTGATTGGTAAATTCTCTACAGACTAATGCACATGCACATATTATGAACAACACATTAAATCTAACCAACCGCACTAACAGGTTCTACACTCCCATTTATATACAATAAAAAACCTGTGGACTGTTAGAAGGAAAAAAATCACAAAATCCAGTTCATTCACAAGAGCCAGACTTCTCTAATCAGACCAAATTGGTAAATATGCTCAGTATACAGCAAGAACTTAAACACAAACAAACAAAGTTAACATGTGATTCTACAAACCATCCAACAAACCAAGATATGCTGACAGTACCACAACCATGGATCGCGACTATTTGTTAATACACTGCATGACAACTAAATTAAAAGCCATTTAAAGATATGTGTCAACTCAAGTACGCAACGATCACACAAAAATACAGAATATAAACAAAATGACACCAGTAAAAAAACAGCGAATTATGCAACACATCCATGTCTACACCTGTATGATTATCACAGCTTGCTTGGAATATGAAAGGTTTACAAACTTGATGTTGAACCCTCTTTATCATATGGTCTCGTCAAACTCTTTGTGAACTAAAGGCTACATAACATTTCCAATGTAAATGCAGTCTTATGACAGGATAATAACCCTTTATAATGTTTTATGAGCACAAGTTTAGGAGGGATGGTAGCAGAGGTAAGGCTTCTATCCACAAGACTTAAGAAATATGTTTAGATCATGCAAGGCTTGACTTCGACAGCAATTTTGCGATTGATCTGCTAACCACCCAACCCCAACCCCAGCCCCAACCCCAACCCCGGACACACTCTATCTCTCCCTGGGAAAAACCATGAGCATAATAATTGAATAAAAAGAACATACTTTTCAGGAGCAGAACAGAAAGTTCGTACCATAGCTTTCTTCCGAAGAACTAGATGTGCTGGGCGCATCGAAGATCTCCATCCCTCACCGACCCACTAGGGTTACAGTCGACGACCGACGGTGGGATCACGCCGGGATTTTCCGAGGGGCGGGCCCCAGGGTAGCCGATGTGTCTGACATAGAAACTTGTCCCGAACACTGTGGTGGCAGCGCACAGACCCCCAATCGCGGAGATGCCGATGGCGCGAGGTCCACGACCAACTGGCACGCAGATGCCTGCGGCTAACCCGGGAAGGACGAAGCTCCAGATGTCGTCTTTCTTGCGCGCCGAGATAGTCGCGTAGCGGAAGGCTTCTACGACGACGCAATAGGAAGCTAAACGACCGCCGAGCAGGGGAGCGTTTATGCGGGCAGCCTGAGCGCCGGCTGCGATGCGCCGGCCATTGGGCGAGTTGTAGAGGCCCTTGATGAAGTGGTAAACGGAGCCACCTATGGCTCCCGCCGCGAAGCAAGCTCCAGCGCCGTCTATGATGAAATACGGGTACGGCGTGATATCCGGGTGAGGCTCCCGCATCCTAGCCGCTGTACGTAGATGGCGGCGGCGGCGGGGCGGCGGCGGGGCGGCGGAGCGGCGGCGGCGGCGGCGGCGGCGGCGGCGGAGGAGGCGTGAAGAAACCTAGATGTGAAGGAACGGTGGGTGGGGGCACCGGCTGTACTAAGAAGGCTATCGACAATCTCTACTAATAATCTCACTAATAATATTATTGCTATACGTACGGCGCGTGACCATCATAAGTACGCTTTCAATCCATCAAAAATACGTTTTCATGTATAGTACCGAAACGTTTTCTTTTTTACTTATCATCGTCAGGCTTTCGTTCGTCTATCTCTAGGTTCTCCCCGCAAAAACAGGCCCGCCGTAAACCGGGTTGTAGTAGCTCCACCAAGCTGCGCCCAACGCAGTCTCCCAGGCGTCCCTCGACCAGGCCGCTGTCGCCGCCATCGCCGCTGCGTTCCCCTGCGCGGCCGACACCGCTCTGTTCCCCTCCGCAGACAAGGCTCTTTGGGAGAATCAAGGCCAAGGGACATGACCTTTGAGACGAGCGCTATCCGCAGCTGTCGGCTCCTCCCTGCCGGGATTCACAGGGTGATGGGAGAAGGCGCGGTCGGGCAACGGGCCGAGCATCAGCAGAGAGGACATCATTGGGGCAGCGCCTCGACGGGCTGCATCTATCGAGAGAAGTAGCAGGTGCATCCGTGCATCAACGAGGGAACTAGCAGAGCACGACATGAGCTCAGCAAGAAAAAGAAGGGAGACGCCGATGCACTCCGTGGCCTGCTCCGGTCTGCGTGGAGTGGAAGGACTTCAACAGCATAAGCTACAGGGAGATGACCATGCAATCCTGCGTTCACCATAATCTCACTAGGAGATACTTAATTAATTATTCTTCCATAGCTTTGTTACTCCTTGCTAATTACCACCTTATTGGAATTGCTGACTACCGTAATCTGATTTGGAGCAGTTGCTATTAGTTGAGGCCTTAGTTGAGTTTTTTGTTGGCAAATTAATTTGTGGGATTAATTTGTTAGCTGATTATGGGTTGAAAAATAAAAAATATTTTGATTTTGGAGCGTTGTTATGGTGCTAGGGTAGCCATCACCATATGTGCCCGATGTGTTTTTTGGCAGTTCAATGTATCCATGATCCAACATTGCTTTATTGAGATTTTGCATACATGAGAGTTTTCTCTACCCGAGTTCAGTGGCTCACTTGTCCTATCCCATGATACATTGTGTAAACCACTAATGTTTGGTCTATTATTAGTGATGTCCACGGTATATGGTACATAAATCATTGATTTCATATAATTTTAAGAAGTTATTTTGTCTATATGATAATTTCATACTTCTGTATATACATGACATGCACAAATAAATTACAGCGTAATTGGTGTGTTTTTCCTTTACATTTGTGAAGATTGTTGAATAGTGTGACATCTAAGAAAATTCTATTTTTTTTGAAGATGAGCGTGCTTATAAAACAATAATACAACCAATAACGGGCGTATACTTCTAAGATGGTTGATTTAATTTAGACCCCATGAACGCACGGGTACTGCTCGCCGGTAGTCTAGGCAGGGTTGCGCGTCGCGCCATGCCCGAAGGTGAACGGGAGAGATTGGAGGGACAGCCGTCAATGTGGTGAATAGGAGGAGCGGCGGTTCTTTGATCTGGAGTTGCGGTAGCTAGGCGGTGGCTGCGACTGGACGGTGCATAAATAAGAGGGAAAGTGTGGCGTTATGACTCCGCTGCATCCAACGCAACTAGCAAGCGGTGGACAGGTTCGGTATGTGGAGCACGGGGACGCTGGAGGTGGCGATGTGGTGTTGGCATGTGGGGAAGAAGAGAAGATAGAGAGAAGATGGTGCGTTTGAGTTGATGTCCCAGGAGAAGAGACGAGGCTGTCACGAAGGTGGGATATTATAGAGAGAAAGTAAAAACCATTATGATGCGCCTTGGCGTCGATGTAGATGAACTTGTGCGACAGCCGCGCCACCACTTCCGAGCGCGTGCTATCGCTGCTCAAGGTCCACTCACGGTGTTCAGGATTGTCTGATTTGGGAATTGGGATTGCGTTTACCATAGCTTATTAACTAGGGGCGGGCTACTGGCGTGAAGCTGTCAACAAATCATGCACTCTTGTTTTTTTGGTGTAAATAGCAGATCTCCTATCCTTTTCTCTTGTATACTGCTACATAAAATATAATATAACCAACTTGGCAGCACTGACAAATAGTCTGGGATACTAGATATGACCATGTAATAAAATTGCTTTTGGAAAAATGAAAGTAAGAAGAACTTAAGCGGAAAGTGTTTTTGAGACTGATCTTCAGTGTTCCCTTTATTTAGAAAAAATAAGAGATTATTTTCTAAGTTTTTAAAAATTATAAAAACAAATTTAGATAGTCAATGATGTAACCTAGAAGCATGTAAAAATTGTAGATTTGAAATATACAAACTTAGACCTATAATTTTGTTATTTTTGTATAGCCTAAACTATAAGTTAAACTTAATTTTTGCAGGTTTGTGGGATAAATAGTTGGCTACGACCGGATATTTTTATATATTTTTTAATACTCAAATATGATTTAAAAAAAGCGAGATCACTAATGCCCATGTACACAAAATCTCCATCAACTTAAATTGTCTAAGTTGTATATTGTTGAACTGTTCCTTCATATTTAAGAGATTAATTTTTAATTTGTATTTTGTCCGCTGCAACGCGCAGGCACTTTGCTAGTTAACATACTAACCTACAAGATGTCTAGATACATTTGCTTCACAAACCTAAAACATCTTATATTTTGAAACGGAGGGAGTATATAATAACATACCCGATGGCTTATTCTCCTTTTTCTTTGACATGGCTAATTCTCTTTGTTGAGGGGAAACTGCTGTTGATTTTATTTCATCAAAGCACACTTCCATCCTCCACAAGCAACGAAACGATAAAACCAGGACATCCTCAAACCAAACACACGGTTGAGTTCCACAATTTTTTGCTAGTCTATGAGCTACAAAGTTTGCATCCCTGGGCACATAAGTGGACTCTACTCTGGTAATGTGGAAGCTTGAATGCAAATGTCATCCAAAGTTGATGCTGCTGAAACCTCCATCGTTCAAAATCTAATCTAATCTAATATATCTAATATATAATAATAATAATAATAATCTAATAATCTCTACTAATAATACGGCTTGAGGTCGTGATGGTTCAAAAACCGTGGTACGTCAAAAAACCGATCTGATATTTTGGTACGTCAAAAAGTTTGATCGTACATTAAAAAACCCGTACAGGATCTACCTCTTCGTCTCCCCACGCGCACACCCTCCGTGGTCAACTCCTCCTCGAGGCCTCCCTACTTTGTTGTGGTCGTATGCTGTTCTTCCCGCGTTCCTCTGTTGTTCCTTGTGTGCGAGCCGTATACGAGCCGGATTATGCCAAGACGTAGTGCTGACTAACTAAACTCCGGCGCTTTCCTAATCCTTAAATATCCATGGCAGAATCCATAGATCGACCAAGAGAAACGGAAGCATGTAGGATACACGGCGGCCGGCGAGGATGCTCCTTCTCTAGCAAGCGCAAGCGCTCCCACACGCCACGCCCCGTGCAGCAGCCGTCCGTGAGGAAGGATCAGTGACGCTGGCGCCGTACCCTCCTTAAAACCACGACAACTGAGGCAATGAAGCTATTGATGAACGGGAATAGGTGTGAGGCGACAGCACGGCGGCTAGGCGGACGAGGAAGACGTCAGGCTGCTCTAGCTCCCATGCTCTGGCTCTCTCACCTAGGCCGCCGCCCAGCCGGCTTCAGATACCACGTCGTGCACCTCCACGGCAGCTGAGCAAGTTCAGATTCTACCACAGTGCTAATATCATCGTCTCTCCGGCTCACAGCGTCTTGCCCCTCCATACAGTGCCGTTTCACGATGGTCTATCGCCGCGCCGGCCGACCGGTGCCGGCGCCGCGTGTCCCTATCCAACACGGACAGGTCCTCCTGCGACAACTCCCTCGCGGCCAGCAGCTTCGGTGGATGACGCGGCCTAACCAGTGGCTAGGCCTGCCGGAGTTCACAGGGCAGAGCACAACAGTATAGCTAATAACATCGTAGCTCGAGGAATATAGTTGATGCCATGGTTTTATCTGCAACATTGCAGAGACGCACAGCTGGATTCCTTCACGGGCACTTTGCATGAGAACATTAACACTTTGGATCTTAATTATTGGCCCAGATATATTATCTTAGGAACTGATGAAAGATATGGGGGTAACTATTGCGAGTACTCTATACTTGGGCGTACAAGTAGAAGGCAAACCCTGGTACAAGGTCGGGGCATGCATGGCAGTACACCAGCGAGCAGCAGAAGGCGGCAGGAGGACGCATGAGGCCATACGGGTGTGGTGCGAGTAGGCGCTATCGTTCACGAAGGCTGTGAAGCTGATGAGCCACGGGAGATTGGAGGTGTTGTCGGACCACCGGCGACCGAGATGGAGGTGTTCTACGGCAGGAAGCTGTAGAGGGCTCTTTGAATAGGAATCAACACACGAGCAAAAAAATCAAAGCTGAATGATGCGGAAGCCCTAGCTAAATCATTGGTTTATTAAACGAGAAGGGGGGATGGTGTTTTGTGAGTGATACTTTGACCAAAAAATTCCTGTTTTGGCTCCTGGACAACATGGAGTGATGTATAATACACTTAAGTGCCTGGTACTTCACTAGCGTGTTCGGTTGCACAAGAAAGCAGCTCCTTTCAAATAGCATTGCCTAGACCGCTGAAGGGCACAAACCTGTTTGAGAAGATGGAGGCTGCGCAACCAAGGCCTCTAAGGGAAGCGCACTCCGTCGTGCGTGTAGCCTTACCACTCCCATCATTCTCCCGGTAGCACACACTGTCGTGTGTGTGGCCGATGCGAGTTTAGAAACATCTCAATCTAACCATGAGAAAGAGACTTCAGCTATTTTACATTTGTGGCCCTCCTTTTTGAGTAATTTATGAAATCATCCTTGCAATTTATGGTTCAGCAAATCAACACTGGTACGGGTCAAAACACGCATCAGACTGACGACCTGTTAATATCCTTGGTAGGACATCAACTGATAAAGCGCAGTGGCAGGAGCATGCATATGCATGGCATGTCGACCGGTGTGGTATGTGCTAACTAACATTTTTTTGCTAATTAATCATTCGCATCCAACTAAGAGATTAACACTGCGAAATTTAGGCGGCCAAAGATTGAGCTGGTCTGACGATGCGCGCGAGGACGAAGGGGTGCCGATGGAGCATGTGGTGCGTGAGGAGTGTGTGACTGTGTGTGTTGTGCGGTAGGTGGGCTAGGGTTCCACCTAGCTGGGCCTTATGGGCCATGCTCGACCCAACATGGCCACACAGGCAACTTCTGCTAGGAATTTTTTAAAAGGTTTCAGAGAAACTTTGTGGAGTAAATTTCTACTGGCATGCTTGGTGAGAATTTTTCTGCAAAATAACTTGATTTAAGCTGGCTTGAATTTATGTAAAATCACGATGAATGAACTTCTTTGCCTCTTAGTGCCCGATTGCTAGGAAATCGAGGTTGTCTTTTTTTTTCTTTCTCTGAACGATGGCTGAATAAAATTCAATATGTACAATACATCTTTGCATCCAACTACTTGGTGTTGTGCTTCATGCGGCAATTTTTTATCCAACCAGATTTGATAAATAACAAATATTATACTTCCTCTAATCCGTATTACTTGTCGCTAATATTGATGTATCTAGATATATTTTAATGTCTAGATACATACTATCTACAAGTAATATTGGTATATTTCACAATTGATTTTTTCGTAGCAACATGGGCAAATTTGCCTGCTTTTATTATTTTTTCCAAGAAACACCGTGGATTAAAAAATCTTATTTTAATTAAACTAAAGACCAAAGTTTTATTTAATATATATATTTTAAACAAATATTATTTATCGACCCGTTGCAACGCACGGGTATTGTGCTAGTAATAATATAAACTAATAATACGGCCTGAGGACGTGATGGTTCTGTTATCGCCACATTTTGGCCAGATGAGGAGGTGGGCCGTAATCAAGATGGGCTTGGAGGCTGGATCGGCCTTGCGCGTGGATTTGGGCTAATTGCCCGTGTATCTGTATATTATGATAGAGTACGTTTCGGTTTAAACAAGAGATAGAGTTGTTAGGTTTATTCCAAAGATAGAAAGTCTCCGGACTATAAATATGTACCTAGGGTTATTGAGAAAGGAGGACGACCACGTTCGCAACAAACACAATCTCGGCGCATCGCCACCCCTTGTTTCGAGGGTTTCTTTCAGGTAAGCGTCGTGCTGCCTAGATCGCATCTCGCGATCTAGGCAGCATCTGCTTATGTGTTATTTGGTGTTGCTCGTACTGAAGCCTTGTTGATGGCGAGTAATACTGTTATCATAGATCTGTTTGGGCTAGCATCAGTGCTTTTTGTTTCTGTTTGCTTAGTCATGCTGCCCCTAGAGATCTCGCTGCCTTTGCACCTATTTTGGGTGTAAGGGCAGCATCTTGCTTGATCTTTATTCAGTCGATTCAATCTGTCATAGTTGTTCCTTGTTCTCCAAGGATTAGTTTAATATCCGCATGGTCAGGCCTCACAAACGGGTTGAACGGTCCAGTAGTACGTAAGGATATGGTTTGCTAATTCGAGAGGAGTTGTTCCGGGAATTGACTCTACGTTGGTTTTTTGGCCTCCTCTAGGGTTAGTTTCTGTTATCTTTCGTATCTACCAGGCTCAATTACGTGTGGGATGTTCCAATTATGTGGTGAAAGCGTTAAACTGTCGTAGATCGATTTGACTTGTATTGATAAAGCAAAACCCCATGTTATCGTAGATCCAATGCAGATCCATGGGACAATCGGCTACCTGAGCCGATTCACAGGGAAACCTGAGAGCCGATCGAGGCTCGTATTTAATGTTTACATGTCTGCCATGCAGGAAACCAATCGAAGCAATCCATCACCTTCCTGATCAGGTATAGGTCAGGTGGCACGCCCTTGCATCAGCCAGGACGTGTGCCGGAGTTTTGCGGGCCGTTGACCGAGGGACCAGGGCCCACCAGCAGCTCTGGGAGCCTCCCGGCTCTTTGTGTTGCTCGTCGCTGCTCGCCGGTGGGTTTTGACAGGCAACACATTCTGGCACGCCCGGTGGGACACTCAACAACATCTGCATCAACATCTGACGCTGCGATGGGGGACAGACCAATCACGTACGACGATCTGTCTGATGAGCACAAGAAGAGGTATGATGATATCAAAGCTCTCTTCGAAGCCGATCTCATCGGCTCTTTTGAAAGGACCCGTAAGCATGGCATCAGGTGGAAAGGGTTCTCACCCGAAGGCGCTCTCGATGAGGTGGATCTGTCTGTTCCTTCAGAGGATCGCACCAGAGCTCTGCGACAGGAAGTCAATTACATGGTGGCTCATTCTCTTCACCGCCATTCTGAGAGCCTGGTGAACGCTTTCGAGCGCGTCGCGGTTCGCGTGGTTCAGGAGATCATGTAACATCAGTACTCTCCGTCGGGGCCTACCCTAGGGACTCACCAGGGAGAAAGACCGCTCCAGACCAGGCCACAGCTACCATTCACGCTTGCAGCTCCGGAGCCACCGGGGTCACCGGCGTACGTCGTCTACAAGATTGGAGGTGATCCTGGCGATTACCAATTCCTGTCTGAGCCACCTAAAGAAATCCCACATGGATATGTGTGCACATACGTGCCGGACTGCAACAGCCTGACGCGCACGAACCAGATTGCAACCGCAGGGATTTCTGGGGCAGGTGTTTCTGGAGTAGGGATTTCGGGAGCAGGGATGTTCGGGATGGACGCTGATAAACAGGCGTGGCTAGCTAAGTATGCCACCGGAACGAGTCATGAGAATTTAGCCCCTGCAGCTCAAACGGTGGAGCAAATCAGTACCATCTTGAGAGACCAGTTCGGCTTCGTGCCGAAGAGGAGAACAATCGGCTATTCCAAGCCGTACCCCAACGAGTATGATCTGATTCCGCTTCCACCCAAGTATCGGCTCCCTGAGTTCTCAAAATTTAATGGTTCAGAAGGGTCTAGCTCGATCGAGCACGTGAGCCGATATTTGGCACAGTTAGGCATGATTTCAGCATCGGATCAGTTACGCGTAAGGTTCTTTGCGCAATCTCTGACAGGACCAGCTTTTGGGTGGTACACCTCATTGCCACCAGATTCGATCCGGACCTGGAAGCAGCTGGAAGAACAGTTCCATATTCAGTATCATTCAGAAGCTACCGAGGCTGGCATTGCCGATCTGGCGCAGGTGCGGCAGAAGCGGGGAGAAACGGTAGCCGAGTATATTCAGCGTTTCAGGACTGTCAAGAACCGATGTTATTCGGCTCGTTTAACTGAGAAAGAAGCAGTCGAGCTGGCCGTGTTGGGTCTCTCAGCACCGATCAAGGATCTGGCTTTCCAAGTAGAATACAATTCACTGGCGCACATGGTCCAGAAACTGACAATGTATGAGCAGCGCCACCCTGAGTTGTACCAAGACAAGTTCAAACGTCCGATAGGCCTGGTCGATACAGAAGAAGAGGATCTTGTAGAAGACCAGGAGATAGCCGTGGCTGAATGGGCTCGGGGGGCAGATCCTGTGTCCTGCAAATGGGTGAAACAGCAAGGGCCTGCAAAAGGGTTCGACTTCGATGTAAGCAAAGCTGAGCAGATATTCGATTTACTGCTGAAGGAAAAGCAGCTGAAGTTACCCGAAGGCCATAAAATCCCTACGGCGCAAGAGATGAACGGGAGATCATACTGCAAGTGGCATCACTCGTTCACCCACACCACCAATGATTGCAAAGAGCTACGTCGGCAGATCCAAACGGCGATAGAACAGGGCCGTCTGATCCTTGGGCAGTTCGCCATGAAAGTGGACACAAACCCGTTTCCTGGCATCAACATGGTAGAGCACAGCCACTCCACGAGGCGTCAGCAAGATTTCTCGTTCGATATTAACATGGCAGGGCCTGTGTACCACCATGGCAAGTATAAGGAGGAAAGCGGCCACTCCCGGGGCAAAGGAAAGGAAGAGGCCGGTCCACGCGACCGGCCCCGTTATGATGATAGGCGGTATATAACCGAGGAACAAGTGAAAAGCGTGCGATATCAGAAGCCACACTCCACGCATCTCCTTAACAAGTATGAGCGTCAGTATGACCGACGTCGGTAGTACGACAGAGATGATGAAGGAGATCGTTGGACCGACGCATACGATGGGAGATACCGTCGGCATGATAGAGATGATGAAGAATATGAGCACCGCGCTAGGGGAAGGTCAAAGGAAAAGGAAGGCGTGGATAAACATTGGGATTGTCCTTTCTTCAAATACTGTTGGGATGCGGGAATGAGCCGATTGCCTACAGTCGACAACTGCCCGGAATGTGGACAGCAGGAGGATGACACAGGTCCAGTTTCAGTGTTCAAGCGTCTAGGGCCTCTCCGGCCTCAGAACAGACAAGAGGAGTCATCTCGAGCAAAAGATCTCGAGGAGTCAGAGGATGAAGAAGAAGATAGATATCACCGGCCAAGGTGGTGTCCCGATGGACTCAGACACACCCAAAAGCGTAGAGTTCAGCGGCTACGTAGCTTGGAGGAAGCCGAAGCGCAGTACCTCCACACTTTAAGGAAAGCCCGGCCCGATCTGGCCGTGAAAATTCAGCAAACCTTGGAGACGGAGGCCCGTCCAAAAAAGAAAGAGTGGCGCCCCAAACCAGTAAAAGCCGATGCGAAGACATCGGCTGGCACAAACATGGTGTTCATACTTCCTTCAGAGTTTTGCGCTCCAAGAACCGAAGAACTACCAGTGGCACAGTTTGACTGCGGCCCACGGCCGGTTATCTTTGAAAAGCCACGAGAGAAGGGCTACAAACATCTGAAAGCCCTGTACCTGAGAGGTTATATCAATGGGCAGCCTGTCCGCAAGATGTTGGTTGACACCGGAGCGGCAGTCAATATAATGCCATACTCCATGCTGCGGCGTTTGGGACGCTCCACTGCAGATCTGATCAAAACCAACGTCACGCTAAGCGACTTCAACGGCCAAGCTTCAGAAACGCAAGGCGTTCTGAACGTGGATCTGACCGTGGGTAGAAAAACCATCCCTACGTCGTTCTTCATTGTTGACAGCAAAAGCACCTACGCCGTCTTGCTGGGAAGGGATTGGATTCACGCTAACTGCTGCATTCCATCCACGATGCACCAATGCCTGATACAGTGGGATGGAGATGAAGTGGAGGTCATTCATGCAGATGATTCGATCGAGATCTCAATAGCTGGCATGAACATTTGGGACACAGAAGACCAAGAGCCGATCTCTAGAGTCAGTCTAGACGGCTGTGAGCGCATTGAAGCTACAAAAAACGGGGTGAGGCTGGTCTTATCCACTGGCCTGACAGAGTAGCAAAGCCCACAATTGTGCGTGGTAAGGCCGATCCCTGCGATCGGCCACAAAAAATAAAAAGCAGTGATCTTACGACAAGCATGTCATGTAGTCGTAGTAGGGAGATTTCCTACCATTGTAGAGCACAAATAGGTTGTAAACCTTCCTTGAGTAATGCAATCAAAAAGGGGGCCGATTCCGGCAATCGGCCCAAATTATCTTTGTTATCCTCACCAAACTTTTGGCCTGTGTTCAGCATCGATTTAGCAGGTGACGGAAAGCTGGGGTATGGGTTTACATCCGCTGATGAGCTAGAGGAGATTGACATCGGTCCTGGGGATAAGCCACGACCGACATTTATCAGCAAAAAGTTAGATCCGAATCTGCGGGGTCCGATGATAGCTTTGTTGAAAGAATATCCAGATTGCTTTGCCTGGGACTATACGGAGATGCCCGGGTTAGACAGGAGCATCATTGAGCATCGGCTCCCGCTTAAAAAAGGGTTTCGGCCATTCCAGCAGCGAGCACGACAGATGAAGGCCGAAATTTTAGAGGAAGTCAAGAAAGAGATCGAGAAAATGTTGAAAGCTGGGTTCATCAGGCCATGCAGGTATGCTGAGTGGATTTCTAGTATCGTACCTGTAGAGAAAAAGGATGGCCGATGGCGTGTTGCCATAGATTTTCAGGATCTCAATAGAGCCACTCCAAAGGATGAGTATCCGATGCCGGTAGCAGAGACATTGATCAACGCAGCTGCTGGTCATAAGGTCTTGAGCTTTATGGATGGCAATGCCGGTTACAATCAAATTTTTATGGCTCCAGAAGATATACACAAGACTGCATTCAGAGTCCCAGGTTCGGTGGGGTTGTTCGAATATGTAGTCATGACATTTGGATTAAAGAATGCCGGCGCCACATACCAAAGAGCCATGAATTACATTTTCCATGATCTGATTGGCAAGCTGGTGGAGATTTATATCGATGACGTAGTAGTCAAGTCTGCTTCAGTTCAAGGACACTTGGACGATCTGCGACGCGTCCTGGACCGAACCAGAAAATTCGGGCTACGGATGAATCCAAAGAAGTGTGCCTTCGGTGTGACGGCCGGTCAGTTCTTGGGTTTCTTGGTCCATGAACGCGGAATTGAGATCGGCCTGAAAAGTCAGGAGGCAGTGCGAACAATGAAGCCACCTACCACGAAGAAAGAACTGCAGTGTCTCATCGGCAAAATCAACTTCGTCAGAAGGTTCATCTCCAATCTGTCAGGAAGAATAGAGCCGTTCATGGGACTGGTGAAAATTAAATCTGATGAGGAGTTCCGCTGGGGACTAGAACAACAACGAGCCTTCGACGAGATCAAAGAATATCTAACGAAGCCGCCAGTGTTGGTTCCACCGCAGCAGGATAGGCCGTTCTACATTTACTTGTCAGTAGGCTGACACGTCCATCGCCTCGGTGGTGGTGCAAGTTTATGATGGTCTGGAGCGAGTTGTGTTTTACATCAGCAGAAGGATGCTGGATGCAGAGACGAGATATCCTGAGATCGAGAAGTTATGCCTCTGCCTATTTTTCACCTGCACCAAGCTGCGACACATCTTGCTGTCAGCAGAGATTATCATCATATGCAAATCAGATGTCATAAAACATATGCTGTCGGCTCCTGTGTTGAAAGGCCGACTCGGCAAATGGATGTTTGCATTATCGGAATTTGATATCCGGTATCAACCCGCCAAAGCGGTTAAGGGACAGGCGTTGGCCGATCTTATTGCTGAACGAATCAACACTGATATAGCAGCACTGTCTGTACGTGCATGGGCTATGTTTTTCGATGGATCGGCTTGTGATGATGGTTGCGGCATCGGCATTCTACTCGTGTCGCCCCGGGGGGCAACATATTCCTTCTCCATCAGGCTATCTACCCCTTGCACCAACAATGTCGCTGAGTATGAGGCAATACGCAAGGGAATGGAGTTGCTCATTGAAGCCGGAGCAGAAGCAGTGGAACTTTTTGGAGACTCCAAATTGGTGATTTCCCAACTCACGGACGAATACAAGTGTGAGAGCGAGTCACTCTTCCCATTATGGTTGCAATGCCGTGAGCTGATGGCACAGTTCAGGTATCTAAACTTTAACTGGATCCCGCGGTCGCAGAATACCGAGGCGAATGATCTCGCACAAATGGCTTCAGGCTACAAGGACATAGCAGATGGAACTGATGTTCAGGTACAGTTCCTGGAGGCGGACGACTGGAGAGCCGATATCTTCAATTACTTGAAAGATTCGGCTCGGGGGGCACCTAAACGGATAAGGTACAAGGCCATGAAGTATGTGCTTATTGGGGATGACATGTTCTACAGGACTTTGGAAGGGTTACTGCTCAAATGTCTGGGGCCAGCCGAGGCAAATCGGCTTCTACACGAGGTACACGAAGGCGCCTGTGGAACTCACCAATCGGCTCACAAGATGAAATGGTTGATCAGGCGATCAGGGTTTTATTGGCCCACCATGCTTGAGGACTGTTTTAAGTACTATAAAGGGTGTCAAGCATGTCAGAAATTCGGGAAGATTCAGATGGTACCTGCATCAGCGATGAACCCCATCATCAAGCCTTGGCCATTCCGAGGTTGGGGCATGGATATGATTGGCAAGATCAATCCTCCATCAAGCAAAGGCCACATGTGGATTTTGGCCATTACGGATTATTTCACTAAATGGGTGGAAGCCGTCCCTATGAAGTCAGTAAACTCGAAGGATGTTATCAATTTCGTGAAAGAACATGTCATTCATAGATTCGGGATTCCCCAAACTATCACGACCGATGGAGGTTCGGTCTTCATTTCTCACGAGTTTAGAGAGTTCTGCGAGGACACGGGAATTAAGCTGATCCGATCATCTCCATATTATGCTCAAGCAAATGGGCAAGCTGAAGCGTCCAATCAGAGCCTTATCAAGCTGATCAAGAGAAAAATCGACGAGCACCCTAGGCGTTGGCACGAGGTTTTGTCAGAAGCTTTGTGGGCTTATCGCATGTCATGTCATGGAGCGATAAAAACCTCGCCATACCATCTAGTCTATGGACAAGAAGCCGTATTGCCATGGGAGATTACGGCTGGATCGAGACGTGTCACTTTTCAGAACGATCTAACAACTGAAGAATATGCAGCCCTGATGAGTGACAGTGTTGAGGATTTAACTGAACTTAGGCTGTGGTCGCTTGAGAAAATTAAAGAGAACAAAGCCAAGGTAGCTCGTGCATATAATAAGAAGGTGAGACCAAAGGAGTTCCACGTTGGTGATCTGGTATGGGAAGCTGTATTGCCATTGGGAACTAAGGATGCAGCATACGGTAAATGGTCTCCAAATTGGCACGGGCCATACAGGGTCGACCAAGTTTTAAGGGGCAACGCGTACATGCTTGAGGAGCTGGACGGTGTGAAATTCCCAGTGGCTGTCAACGGTCAGCATCTCAAGAAATATTTCCCAAGCATGTGGGATGATGGACAGTGAAATATGGGGGCCGATACATGAAATCGGCCAGTAAAAAAAATATATCCAGTAAATATGGGGGCCGATACATGAAATCGGCCAGTAAAAAAATATATCCAGTGAAACATGGGGGCCGATACATGAAATCGGCCAAAATAAAACAGTGCACAGCCATCGACTCTCGAGGTTCAGACTGTTACGAGCAGGTGTCAGGTTACATGAATAAGCTACTGAAGGAATGCCTCGAAGGCACGGAGGGCGTCAGCACGGACACGATCCACCTCGGCGATCTCGGCTACGTCATCATCGTCCTTGCCCGTCACTAGCTGCTTGCTCAGGGCACGTATTTCTGCCAGATCAGTCTTCAGTTGAGCTTTGAGGCCTTCTGCTTCGTCTTGGGAGCGGGCGATGAATGCTTCCTTGTCATGAATGAGCTTTTTAGTCGCCCGGACCTTCTCTTCGAGATCTTCCAATTCCTTTTTTAAGGATGCAAGCTCGGCGGTGCTGACAGAGGTGTCAGTTTTGGCATCCAGAGACGCCTTTTTCTCATTGAGCCGCTGACATTTGGCTGCAATATCGGCCTTCAGTGGGAGTTGGGCGTGGCGTAGATTGATCCTCTCACGAGCCAACTTCACCCTTGACCCGTAGAAAGACAGAGTCACAACTGGCCAAAGCTTCACCTGCAATGCTACCGGGAGTTGGTCCTTGATTTCGTCAAGAACACTCTTCACCTCTTCAGAACCCTCGACCAACCTCTCGATTGGGGAGGACAGCAAGGCTTTAGACGCTGGAATTGAGGTAGAACAGCGCTTGCTCGTGGTTCATCGTTGGCGGCAGAGGGAGCTGGTTCGATGGATTCAGGGTCGAACGTCAGCAAGCCTGAGATATCACAACCCTGGCAGGCAGAAGTGGCGTCAGTATGCGTCAAACAGGGAAGGATGAGTCGAAAGAAGCGAACATACCTCTCCTGAGATCAGGGGGAAAGCCGACGGCGAGACAATCGGCTCGTGTGTTGTTGCTGATGGCTTGGCCAGATTGGCAACCGTTTCATCTACTACCTTCAGGGATTACTAGATCCAGGCTTGCGGAAGGCATCGGCACTTCCCCGACTTTCCCACTAGGAGTGTCCTTCGTCTGCATGAAAGGTGCTTAGCCGATGTGAATAGCAATGAATCGGCATAAAAAAGGAGTGGTAAGAGTATGGAGGATAATTACTTTCGAAGCCTCCTGGCTCGAAGAAGAAGTTTGCAGTCCCTTGCGAGCCCTCTTGGGGCTCACAGCTTGCCCCGCCTCGACTGCTGCTCGGGGGGCAACAGGTTCAGGAACAGGCCTTTTCCTGGAAGCCGATGGTGGCACATCTGGCTGGCTCGGTGTGGTGGTTCTCTCAGAGTCTGCTGAACTCGAATCTCCTCGATTGGATTGTGTTTCCTCGCTGGAGGTGTCTTCGATGGAGACCTGTAAGAAAGGGAGAGTTGATAAGCACGAGCATGTTTACAAAGATAAATGAGATCAACCAAGGCATGGAATCAGCGTACGTGCGAGAGCTCTGGAGAAGGGCTCCGGCGCCTCAAAGTTTTCTTGGCCACTATCTTCCTCACCGCCGTTCTTGTTTTAGTTGGAACTCGGGGGCAGCTGACCCGGAAGTTGCTTGGCTCTTGGAAGCTGATTTTGGTGATATCGGCTGGTTCTGCATCACGACCTGTTTCAAAGGTGGCGAGTTTTTGCAGAAAAGGACCACAGGAGCTGGTGGGAGGAATTCGAAGGGGGAGCCATCCTCGTTGGTAGGTTCTGGACCATCTTGTTGCTGCAAGGAGACAGAGCAGGATATTAAAAGCATCGTCGTGAGCTGCATCAAGAAAATTTACAAGTAGCAGTACCTGTTCTACGGGGATGTCATATTCAGCATCGAGCTGTTCCAGCAATGGTCCCAGAGCTCTCCTGAAGGCATGAGTCTTCCACATCGACCACCAGTTCTCAAAACCATCGGTTGATGAAGCGAAAGTGAGGTTGTTAGGAATTGGGATGGTCAGAGCATCGAAGAAAGAATAACACCTCTGACTGATGAAGGATCGGGCAGGTCAGCTCTGCTCTCTGTTGGGTGGAGAAAGAAATGAGGAGGTACTTGCCCAAGGCCAAATTGCCGAGCTGCTACGACCGGCTGGTAGAACTCGTATCTAGGCTTGATTATTCTGTTGGATGTGCTCATGCCAACTGGGAGGAAGCAGGGACGGATCACGGTGGAAAATAGCTTGCCGAGTGCTAGTGTCATCGGCAAAGTTGTCCAGCCTGAAGGAGATTGGATTTTCAAAATTTTCCGATTCCTCCGTGTAAGGAAAGAAGATAGGATTGTCCAGGCCTTGGAAGAAAATGCTGAACCACTTGGATGCTTCATGAGGAATCAGTTTACTACCTGGCAGGCTATACAGAGCTTGGCCGTAGCTGGTGCATCGGATCTCTGCTTCCCTTTGGCGTCTGGAAAGGTGCAATTGCCAAACGGGGACGGGGGAAGTTTGGGATATGGTTTTGAAAGTACAGCTGAAGACCCATAGTTTGAATAACCACCAAGGACCTCCTGTTTGACTGCTATGGGGAGGATAGTTTGGACAGACATCAACTGAAAAGTCGATAGACTTCTCCAAGGAACAGTTTGCCGGATGCCAAGTTGGAGATGCCCTCTGGCAAAGTTCGTAGGCCAAGGGAAGATAATTCTTGGTTGGAGCAAGGGAAGGGCCACAGAATATAAAATGTTCCAGCCAGAAATTGAGGAAGGCCGTGTGTTCTTTCTCTGTGACAGGGCCCTTAGTTTTCATGTGGCTTCGAAGATAAGCACCCCAGTTCGTGCAATCTGTTTTGGAAGAAAGCTTGAAGGGGACTTTTGGCAGCATAAAAGCAGAGGGGCTGGGTGATGTGACGTC